>CM075288.1:10711957-10834896 GCA_037672795.1 Lagerstroemia speciosa
CAGGAGCGTGACTCACTAATTGCCTACTTGATGAACAAGCTCCAGAGCATGGGCGAGTCAAGCCAAGTCAACAACAATATATCAAAGCAAGTGCACGCATTAGAAACTGTTGTTGCTGCACCAAGAGTGTCGGCCTGATGGTGGCTCCACGGGTGCTATGATGCCAGAGCAAGGATTCCACCTTGAAACTGTTGATACAAGAGCTCCAGCATCAGCAAGGACCATACGTGTCGCTGCTGATGGATCCATCCCGGCAGACCCAATTGCAGGAGGTCATCATGGAAGCCCTAAAGGTCAAGCACAAGCGAGCAATTCATCCCTGCCGACATATGTCAAACCTTACACTCGGAGAATCGACATGATGAGGATGCCCGCCAACTATCAGCCACCGAAGTTCCAACAGTTCGATGGGAAGGGCAATCCGAGGCAACATGTTGCTCATTTTGTTGAAACCTGTAATAATGCAGGAAGTGAGGGAGACCTACTCGTGAAGCAATTTGTTCGCTCGTTGAAAGGGAATGCCTTTGATTGGTATACAGATCTTACACCTGGCTCAATCGACAGTTGGGACCAACTTGAACGTGAGTTTCTTAACAGGTTCTATAGCACCAGGCGTACGGTGAGCATGATCGAGCTTACCAGCGCACATCAAATGAAAGATGAGCCTGTCATGGATTATATCCAGAGATGGAGAAACTTGAGCCTCAATTGTAAAGATCGCCTTTCTGAGGAATCCGCGATAGATATGTGCATTCAAGGAATGCACTGGGGGCTGCGTTACATCCTGCAAGGGATCAGGCCCCACACCTTTGAGGAGTTGGCAACACGAGCACACGATATGGAGTTGAGTATCAAGAATAGTGGTGCTCAAGGACCACCCGTTCAAGAGTCAGGAAAGGTAAAAGAACGTCAAGATGTGAAAAAAGGGGGCAAACAACCCTTCAAGTCAGATAATAAACAAGCTCTAATGGTAAATACTACCCCTGTCAAAATCTTGGGGAAGAAGAAGAAAGAAGAAAAAGATCTTTCAGTTGAACAAAAGTTGAAGACGAGACCTACGCTGGAGGAGCTGCAAAGTAAGGAGTACCCATTCCCAGACTCCGACGTCTCAGGGATGTTCGACCACTTGCTTGAGTTGAAACTCATTGAGCTTCCTGAGATGAAGCGTCCGCAGCAAGCTGGTCGCACGAATGATCCTAACTACTGTAAGTATCATCGTTTGGTCGGCCATCCAGTGGAGAAGTGCTTTGTCTTGAAGGAGAAAATCATGGACTTAGCACGCCAAGGAAAAATTGCGTTTGAAGATGATGTGGACGCAAGCAACACTGTCTCTGTGCTGGAAGAATATGAGGAATTGCCTGTAGCAACCATCAAATTTGGAAGCTTCAAACCCGTCCCGATTGAGGTAGCCTATTCCTACCCACTACACATCTCAAGTCCCATGAGACGCTCAACAATTGCGGCAGTGACAACGACGGTCACCAGGCCCTCCACATGTGTCGTTATGGATCATGTCGAAGTAGATGAGGAGGGTTGGAGCCTTGTCACAAGACGAAAGAGAGCTTTGAAGTCCGCCCAACACTTGTTGCAAAACACTCAGGGGCATGCCTCACATAAGTCGCCAATCCCCGAAAGGCACGAAAGCATGCTTCGTGCAAGGCAGCCAACGAACCAAAAGCTCGGTTCAAAATAATTCAAAAAAATAAGAAACTGGCCTCCAAGGGAACACCCAAAACACCTACTGAGATCGAAGAGCCTTTCCATCAAAAGGCAAGAGTCCCGATTACATTGTGGGACTTCCTTCCAAAGAAGTTGTGAGACACAATGACTTTCTCATCCTCTTGCAACCAAACTGTTGGTGAAGAGGACAAGGAGAAAAGTCAGGCTGATGTTTCTCATCCTACTCCCAAGGCAGACTGCCTTGAAGCAATCACGTTTACCGACGAAGACCTTGTCCTGGGAGTCGAATCACACAATCGGCCACTCTTTGTGGCCGGCTATGTCCGGGGACAACGAGTGAATCGGATATTGATAGATGGAGGCTCTGCGGTCAACATCATGCCCGCTCAAGTCATGAGGGATCTAGGAGTGACAGCTAACGAACTCCTAGACAGTCGATTGATGATCCAAGGCTTCAACCAAGGGGGGCAGAGGGCTATTGGCAAATTAAAAGTTGAATTGCTAATAGATGACATGGAGTCAAGTTCGCTCTTCCATGTGATAGATGCGAAGACGACCTACAACTTGCTCCTAGGACGACCTTGGATTCATGAGCATGAAGTGGTACCATCCACCCTTCACCAGTGTTTTAAGTACATCAAGGATGGCTGCCAAAAAGCGGTTGTTGCAGATGACAAGCCGTTTATAGAAGCAGAAGCTCACTTTGCCGACGCAAAATTTTATATCAAAAGCAAAGTTACAGGATGGGTACAACACACGTCGCCTTCAAAGGGTAAGGAAGAATTGCAACAACCTGATGTTACTGAAGGCTTGAAACAAGGAGAGCTGATAATGAAGAAGGCAACGATGTTTGATACTTCCTCAAACACTAGGAAGGAAGGCGAGCCAGGCATTAAGGAAAAAAGGCCAATGTCTGTCTTGCGATATGTTCCGAGGGGACAGAGGAAGGAAGGCGAATCTCCCTTTACATGCAACGATGAGTTGAAGGTTGAGGGCTTGGAAGGGCTGAACCTGCCCATTACAAAAATTGAAGCAGTCAAACCTTCCAGTCCTCCCTTAAAAGGGTTCAGACGGCCGTCGCAAGGACCTCACATCACACAAGGTTCACTGCCTATGAAGCGTCAAGACGGATTCGACCCAATGCTTACAAGCTGCTTGCGAAGGCTGGGTATGACCAAGACATGAAGTCATTGTCAAGGTCCAACAGAAGCGCTAGCACATCAACCACCCGAGGGCTAACCCAAATGCAGGTTGCATTAAGAGAACAAGGGCACACTATCGGAAACTCGCGGGCAGGTTTAGGCTATAATCCACCAGAACCCATATGCTTTCTTATAAGGAAGTCCTCTACGAAATACATCTCTGTAGAAGATGAGGATGAACATGAGCCAGCGGCATCGACAAGGCCTTCTGTATTCAATCGCTTGGGTAAACACCCTAATCGATCCTCGGTTTTCGATAGGTTAGGAGAGGTAATGGAGGAAACTAGTGATCAAAGAGCCAATAAGTCAGCTTAAGCAAAAGGTTGGGATTATTCCGCCAATTTCTCATACTGTCAAGACAAAAAGAAGACAAAAAGAGAGCACAACTCCTTTGTTTACTGAGACAAGAGATCTCCGTAGTGTGATACCATCAAGGATGAAGAGACACCTAACACTAGAGGTGAAAGTCGACAAAATGTTGAGGGCAAACGCTCGAATGGTTGTGCTGACAAAGCCAGAAGAAGGGTGTAGCCAAGTTACAGATGAGGCTGCGATGTCGTCGTTTCATGTCACAATCCAAGAAGTTGGTCATGACTCGATAGAAGAAGCAAAAGTAGAGGAAGCCCCAGATGCCCTTGAAGAAGGCGGACAGGCTACTATTGATGAATTAAAGGAAGTTGACTTAGGGACAGGAGAAGAACGACGTCCAATTTTTCTCAGTGCAAACCTAACTCATGAAGAGGAGAAGGTTTATGTCAAACTATTGACTGAGTACATGGATGTTTTCTCATGGTCATACCGAGAAATGCCTGGGTTGGACCCGAAAGTTGCAGTTCATCGCCTCTCTGTTAAGCATGGAGTTAGGCCAATCAAACAAAGCCAAAGGCGATACCATCCAAATTTGTTACCTCAAATAACTGCTGAGGTTGACAAGTTGATTGAAGCAAAGTTCATTCGAGAGGTCCCTTACCCTACATGGATTTCAAATATTGTACCGGTCAAGAAAAAGAACGGTCAAATTCATATATGCGTGGACTTTCGTGACCTTAACAATGCATGTCCAAAAGATGACTTCCCACTACCCATAACAGAATTAATGGTTGATGCGACAACTGGCCATGAAGCACTCTCATTCATGGATGGGATGTCTGGCTATAATCAAATTCGAATGGATCCAAGAGATGAAGAACTTACAGCTTTCCGTACTCCAAAAGGGATTTACTGTTACAAGTTATGCCGTTTGGGTTAAAGAATGCAGGGGCGACATACCAAAGAGCGATGCAAAAAATATTCGATGACATGCTTCACAAACAGGTCGAGTGTTATGTCGATGACTTGGTTGTGAAGTCCAAGAAAAGGGAAGAGCACCTAGCTGATCTCCGCAGAGTGTTTGACCGCTTACGTTGTTATCAGCTCAGGATGAACCCCTTAAAATGTGCATTCGGGGTTACTTCAGGAAAATTCCTTGGATTCATCGTGCGACATCGGGGCATCGAGATCGACCCTTCGAAAATCGAAGCGATTTTAAAAATGCCAGAGCCAAGAGATTGTCATGAACTCAAAAGTTTGCAAGGCAAGTTGGCATACATTCGCTGTTTCATCTCTAACCTCGCTGGACGATGCCAACCTTTCAACAGACTGATGAAGAAAGACGTGATGTTCGTTTGGGATCAAGCATGCAAGAACGCCTTCCAAAGTATAAAGGATTACTTAATCAATCCACCAGTCTTGCAGGCTCCCATACCGGGTCAACCCTTAATACTCTATATTGCTGCTCAAGAGCGTTCATTGGGCGTTCTCCTTGCTCAAGAAAATGAGGAAAAGAAGGAGAATGCCCTTTACTACTTGAGTCGAACCTTGGCAATGGCAGAGATTAATTATTCACCCATTGAGAAGATTTGTTTGGCCTTAATATTCTCTGTCCAAAAGCTTCGACATTATTTCCAAGCTCATTCTGTACGACTCATCTCAAGAGTGAACCCTCTCAGGTACATCATGTCTCACTATGACCTCTCAGGACGAGTAGGGAAGTGGGCGCTGCTGCTGCAAGGTCTTGAAATATCATATGTGCCTCAAAAGGCAATTAAAGGCCAAGCTCTGGCAGACTTCCTTGCTGATCACCCAATTCCTGATTCTTGGGAGTTTTCTGATGACTTACCTGATGAGGATGTCATGCTCATTGAATTGGAATCAACTTGGAGCATGTACTTTGATGGAGCAGCAAATCGACAAGGTGCGGGGGCAGGAGTTGTCTTTGTCACTCCGGAAGGTGATGTGTTGCCCTATGCATTTACCCTTAGCAATAGATGTTCGAACAATGTGGCAGAGTACCAAGCACTCATTCTTGGGCTCGAAATGGCGTTAGAGAAGAACATCAATGACCTTAAAATATTTGGGGACTCCAAGTTAGTGGTGAATCAACTCCTGCTAGAATATGAAGTGAGAAAGCCAGAGCTGGTCTCACTCGCTCAATATGCTGCCAAGCTCTTACGACAATTTGAGCATGTTTCTTTAGCACATGTCCCGAGGGAGTCGAATAGGCAGGCTGATGCACTTGCAGGCCTAGCATCTGCTCTCATACTGTCTGAAAAGGAAATGAAGGTCCCGCTCTGCCAAAGGTGGATAATTCCTCGAGTCGATGATGCACCAAATGAAGAAGAATGCTGTGCAACATCAGTTTATGAGGTCAATGAGGAGGACTGGCGACAACCTCTAATCGATTACTTGAAGTATGGAAAGTTACCGAGCAATCCAAGACATAGAACTGACATAAAGCGTCGAGCCCCTCGATTCATCCATTTTCAGGGAACTCTTTATCGACGGTCGTTCGATGGAGTTTTCTTAAGATGTCTCAATAACCATGAGGCATCTAAGGCATTAGAGGAAACTCATTCTGGAGTGTGTGGTGCTCATCAATCAGGTCCAAAACTCCATTTTCAACTTAAGAGAATGGGTTATTATTGGCCAACTATGGTAAAAGACTGTATGGACTATGCAAAAAGATGCCGAGCATGCCAAGTCCATGCAAATCTCATTCATCAACCTCCAGAACCGCTGCATCCTACAGTTGCCTCATGGCCCTTTGATGCATGGGGATTAGATGTCGTCGGACCACTCACACCGAAGTCATCTGGAGGACATGCCTACATCCTTGCAGCCACTGATTACTTTTCCAAATGGGCCGAAGCTGCACCATTTCGTGAAGTGAAAAAAGAGACAGTTGTTAATTTCATTCGCGGAAACATCATCTTCAGGTATGGTGTGCCTCGCTACATTGTCACAGACAACGGAAAGCCTTTTTATAATAAAGCCATGGATAAGCTTTGCGAGAAATTCGGCTTCAAACAATACAACTCTTCTGCATACAATCCTGCAGCGAATGGACTCGCTGAAGCCTTTAATAAGACTTTGTGTAGTCTCCTTAAGAAGATTGTTGACAAATCTAAAAGAGACTGGCATGAAAAGATTGGTGAAGCTTTATGGGCATATCGAACGACATTTCGAACTCCAACACAAGCTACACCTTATTCATTGGTATATGGAGTCGAAGCTGTCCTTCCGCTGGAGCAACAAATCCCATCACTAAGGATCGCTGTGCAAGAAGGGCTCACAAGCGAAGAAAATGCGAAGTTACGGTTGGAAGAGCTGGAGGCACTGGATGAAAAAAGACTTGATGCTCAACAACGTTTAGAGTGCTATCAAGCTCAGATGTCGAAGTCTTTCAATAAACACCTTCGCATACGGTCATTTCAAGTAGGAGACTTGGTCCTACTGTACGTAGGCCTATTGTGGTCACACACAGGACGGGGAATAAATTTCTTCCCAAATGGGATGGCCCCTACATCGTCAAGGAAGTATACACTAACGGTGCCTATAAGTTGGTAGACCAAGATGGCTTGCGCATTGGCCCTATCAATGGGAAGTTTCTAAAGCGCTACTATGCATGAAGAATCCTGGAAAAGCTCACTTGAACTACGTGATGACTTGATCCCTTAAAAGGGTACGTAGGCAGCCTTGATCACACAAGTTAAGGTTCAGTCACATTCAAAGGAAAAAAAAAAAAGGAAGCTCGCTTGAACTACGTCATGACCTGATCCCTTCAAAAGGGGGTACGTAGGCAGCCTTGATTACATCGATTAAGGTTCGGACAGATATAAAAGAAAAAAAAAAAGAGAGGACAATGATCATTGCAAGAGAGAATGCTGATTCAAACCCAAACAGTAGCGAGGAATAACGTGACAAAAGAAAATGCACTTTATTGGAATATGTCGATAGTAATAAGCAAAGAACAAAATAAGAGGCGGGATTGCCATAAGCGTCTTCAACAAATAGCAATGACAATGAAAGTTATCTATGGCTGCCATTTGAAATTTTTCAAGGCCTCCTTCTTTGCTAGCACAATGTCACGTAATTCCCTCAGTGATTTAGCCTCCGATTCAGATAAATAGGGCTCATTCTTCACAGTTTCTGCTTTAGCCATAATAGCAAAAACAACATCTTGCTTCACTTTTAACTCTTGGGATGACTCTTGAATGAGCATGTTGGCATCTTCAACCCTTGCTTGAAGTTCGGCGATTTGTGAAATCATGACATCGCGTTCGGTGACAAGGGCCTTCAAGTGCTTGATTTCTTCCTCCTCTAACGCTTTCTTCTCAGAAAGACGAGCTTCGGTTGCCTTGACGCGTTCAAAATGCTCATTAGCCGAGGGTTTAGCACCTATCGAAACCTCCGAAGTTACAAGGTGACTTGCATGGTCTAGGTACTCCTTAATGACCTTACTCATAGAAGAGGAGTCTACAAAGGAAAGCCCTTGAATCGTCGCTAACACCTTCATGATCTCATTCCTAAGAAGGTGCACCTCATCAGGAGAAGAGCCAATCAGCTTCTCACGAACATGGTCCCACAGTGATGAAGCTAAAGATCGATGACCTTCGGCTATAACATCATCCGCCAAGAAGATTAAATGATGCGAAGCATCACAAGGCATATTGGGGGCAACTTGGCATGAGTCTGAAGTTAGGACGATGGCTGGTGCGCTAACGCCTTGTACAGTTTGGGGAACCAAACTGCTGATACCTTCATTTGCTTCAAGATTCATAGCTAGCTGTGACTTCCCTCCCCCACTGTCGTTGCTATTTGCCCTCTCTTGTAAATTAGAGGGATAAGGCTTGGAAATTGACAGTTGGGTGCTCTCCAAGATGTCATCCACGTCTAGATCTAAATGGACCTAAAAAAAAACGGGCCCAGATCAAAATACCAGAGATAAATTGAAAAAAAAAAAAGAAAAAAAAAACTTTTAGGAGAAGTAATTGCCAAATCTTCGAAATTATCAGGAATAGGAGGGAAAGATTGATGCAGATCCTCATTGTCTTGCTCAGAGTTATGAGGTTTCTGCCTCCTCCTCTTGAAATGACGATCTCGATCACTACTATCTTATCTGTCCTCCTCTCGCGTTACTCCTGCAAAGATGGAAGGGGTAAGTAAAATCTCATTGTAAGGTAAGATTGCTAAAGAAAATAATGGCACGAACACCTTACTTGACGATCTCTTCAGTAGTCGAACTTCACCACTAGTCTTCCTATTCGAGCTATGGCGAACAACAGTATGAGCTGGGGAGCTACTAGAAAGTCTAGTATTTTCAATAGCAACGGGTTCCTTGTCCCCAGTCACGGTTACATCACGCCTACCGGCAGATGCTTGGGAAGAGGCACTGTCAATCAGTTTGCTTATCACATCTGACATACGACTATAACGCTTCTTCCAATCCTCGTACCACGCGCTAGTATAGTTGTCAAAACCTTCTGTGAGCTCTGGAAAATATATCTCAGAACGTGTCTCAAGTCTGGTTGATGTCATCCAGAGACGAATACCGTCTTCGAGGGAAGCAGAACGAATATCTTCCTTGAGAATACCTGGGACGTTCTGACAAAGCCCGAACTGGCGAGCAAAGTACCATGGGCTGTACGGTTCTATGATGAAACAGTCGGTTGTCCGTAAAGTCAAGAAACAAGGACGAACACCTATGAAGAGATGACAATGTTGTGGAGACATATCCTTGTCAACAAGACGCAGAGGCTTCCTCAAGTGATAGGGGGACCATTGAATAGTTGATCCCTTATGGATAAGCTCACGAGCATCACGTTCGGTGTAGGCCATTGCGCCACCTTCACCAGAATATTGACACATAAGTGGCCCTGGAATCTCACTGGGGAGAGGGAAATGGGTTGCGAAGTAATGCGCTAGCCACCCATAAATGTAATGGAAAGGAAGGCACGCTTCAGCTTTTCCTGCTACAGAGGCTTTTGCTATGATATTCAATCCACGATAAATTTGTGTCAGCACTGGAATTGCAAGACAAAAGGGTTGCCCCTGGGCGAGCAAGCTAGCAACCTTAAAAGTGCTAGGGCGAACGGTTCCAAGTGGCACCTGGGGAAAGACGAAGATAGAGAGCCAACAAGCAAGAAAGGCTGCAAGATAAGTTTCTGCCCACAAATGCGGTTTAATACCCAACTCACGGAAAACAGCTTCTTCTTCACGATTCCACTCAGTCATCACTGAAAGGTCACCAGAGGGGTTATGCGTCTCCTTCGAACGGACCTTATGTGCTCGCCTATTTGGTGGTTTTGTGTAGCGTGTCCTACCCCGGTACCAAAAACTGATCCATTTAGTCACAGAGATATGCAAACTCTTCCCTTTAAATCCAGAAAGGGTGGCGTATGCAACAAATAAGTGCTCACAGGTTTCTGGTAGGAACTTTCGACCCTTTTCCATGCCCGTTAGCTCGAGCTGTCCAGGTATAACTTCTTCATATAATCCCCCAGTTATTGGGAGTTTTCCCAACTGCCCAACATCGTAAAGGGATATTGACACTGACCCTTGCAAAGTCTCCACAGTGTTGGTATCCGGACACCACGCCTCGCAGAATGCTTTAACCACGTTGATATTACGATCATATGTATACAGCGAACATGTGATCGCATGTCGAAGCTCTGTGCCATTCAACTGTTCTTCGCAACGAACCAAGATGCACTCGAGCCACTCCCAGAAGTTGGGAGTGTATGTGAATTCTCCAGTCGGTCTGAAGTAAGACCCCCATGTGGCTTCCTCGGAGAAAATTCTCTGACCTAATGTGATTCGTGGACTCGGCTCATGCATCCCTTTATGCAAAGGCGAACGTAGGAACCAGCCTTTGGAGGACTTTTCAGGTCCCCTTTGTGATTCGTAACTCCACTGCGACGGATGGCCAAGCTCATCAATGCTGGGAGAGCCACGAGAAAAGGCCCCTGTGAGTGGTCGATCAACGGGAAGGATGAGGCCATCTTCTGGTTTATCATTGGGACGATTCATGATGGCAAGATATTGCCCGTCACGTTTCGTTAATTTCCTAAAGCTCACCATGGTACCTAAAAAAAAAAGAAAAAAAAGAAAAGAGACTTAACTTCACGTAAAAATGATAATACCATTGAATCAAGTTTGTGCAATTTGAGATGATTATTACATTTTACACGGGACGAGTCGTGGAGTTAAATGGACAAAGTCAAGTCGACCCCGAACGACACTATACTAAGCAAATCGTGGAGTCTAGTCAACACGTCAAGTCAACCCCGAACAACGCAGGGCGGGTTTCGACCAGGCCGTGGAGTCAAATTGACCCCGAACGACGCTAGACGAGTTTTGACCAGGTTGTGGAGTTGAGTTGATGAGGCCAAGTCGACTCCGAACGATGGAAAGCGAGCTCCGAATAGGTCATGGAGTTGAATCGATGATGTCGAGATAACCCCGAACAACCGTACAGACTAAATTAGCAAGAGCATTTATCTTTCCCAACGACAATTAAACAATTGTTTAAAAAAAAAAGAAGAAGAACTTACATTCACATGGGCTTGGTCAGAAGTAAGGAAATATTTGTGCATGCATGGGTTCACGTCAAATGCATGGAAATATATATATACACACACACATGCACACAAGTGACATCATGGACTGTGCATTATAAATTTACACAGGTAACAAAGCCAAGGAGCCTTTCGACTCGATTTGCTGACTTGAATCCTCCTTGTCTGAAATAAAAAAAAAGGGAAGAAGCTCACAGAATATCCCGACAGTTGAGCAAGTTGAATCCTTTTGGTCAGTCACGAGATCTACTTACGGCTCATCTTGTGTTGAACTCGACACCTTAAGGTTCGCAGCTCCGAACTAGTGGATCGATACTTCGACGTCAAGCAGTCCAAAGAATGGAGTAGCCGTGCTGCAGCTAACAAAAGAAAGAAAGAAAAAAAAAAACGTCAGTGTTAAATCAAAAGAAGAGATTGAGTATGTCTAAAAAAAAAAAAAAGGGAAGATCAAGATTTACACTTAGAACATCACTTACATGCTCGGAAGAATACGAAGAAGGCTTCTGTGTAGGAATGGGTGCACTTGTGAGTGGAATTCAACCCCGAATTTATAGAACATGAAAAGGCTAGGAGGAGACCCAATTTCGGTAAATGAATATGGTTCGGGAAAGGGTTTCACAATTGGAGTATCATATGGCACAACTTGCTAAAGCTGAATCGAAAAAAAATGGAAGACAGCGTTGAAAAGGATGGGCATCCTCTATCATCTTCATGAATTTAGCGAGTAAAATTGGAATTCTTACAATCAATAGATAAGGATGACAATGTGCAGGAAGATTGAACAGGAAGTTGCAAGGTAAAGGGATAAATTGGAGCTACAAATAAGCCCACACTAGTGGCAGCAGTGGTTCAGGCCTTCCAAATAAAAAAAAAATTGTTCCGAGAAGTTTGATTTAGAAGAAAGTTTCTTAGTTGAAATATACCCGAAATTAAAAGAGAATGAGAAATATGTGCTAGAAGTCTTGACGATAATGAAGGGCTTTACATATGTTTTCAACCTCCATTAAATATGATTTTCATGTGAGAATTCCTCAACATTACGCCGCGTGACAGGAGGAACTTACGTGCCTCGCTAGGATGTCCACCTTCTAAATATAATAAAAAAAAATGCATATATGGAAGTTGCATTGAAGCCAGGAAAGCACAAGAAGGTTTGTACATCTTGTAAACTAGCAATGGTCATGCATGATAAATACAAACGTGTCGAGACGTGCTCACTTTCAAGCTCGCCTAAATCGAGCCGTGTGCAAGTCTCGACGGGACATTTGTAGAGAGCGAAAATTTACGGCAAAATACAAATTGTCACCCATTATTATTTTGATGTATAATATTAATACATCATATAAATTAAATTTCACGATTTCCTTGACGCGTTAATACACTGACACGTGTTGCCGGGAAATTAATGCTTGTGCAATAAATAGATATTACCTAAAAAAAGAAATAAATAAATAAATTTAGGTAAATATTTATTGCTGATTAGATGGACGGTTGTGATCGATTATAACCGACCAATCAGATGCAAGTACAGGGATTGACATCCTCTCCCCTCCCCTATAAATAGAGGGGTCTTCTTCACAAGAAGGACAAGGAGGAGAAGCCACAAAGGTCTGGAGAAGCTCTGCAAACAAGACACTCTAGAACTTTCTCGAAGCTCTGCCGAACTGAAGACTCGGAGGAACTTCACTCGGATTCATCGGATTCACGCCAAAAGGCCCCGGTGACTCCACCTTGATCGAGAACAAGCTATTCAAGCCCTCGCTCGAGGATCACGAACGGACCCGTCGGATCAAGCCCACAGGCCCTCGGTGGTTCCACATCATTCCTTGATCGAGAACAAGCTACTAAGCCCTCGATCAACACTCCAGCACGTGAAAGAGAATCAGAGGACCTGTTCTGTATTTTCTTTACAGATTCTTTTTTCTCAGAGAATTGTACCCACATAAATTAATATACGAATATTTGTCGCCCGGCTTTCTTGTCTAAAGTTCTGTAGACACGAAATTTGTTGCGTACACTCGTGTTTCATACTTTGTAATTAATTGGCCACCGATTATATCAATTAGAAGAGACTGATGAACTCGAGAGACAAAGTTATAATCCTGCTAGAATTAGTATAACTTAAGATAATTCATGCTGAAAAGTTAAGATTATTTGTGAAAAATACCTAGAGATTAGTCTATCATCCTAGGTATCCAATTAGGATGCACACACATTTGAAGTTTTTATAATAACTGCTTAGATATAGAGTAATTAATATCATCATAGAAGTATGTTCTTATTAAGCCGAGAGGTAGGCAATGTTACAGGTATACCAGTAACAATGCTAATGTGGTATCGCAAATCAATATGATTTAATTATTTTTAGAGTTTTTTATTTTATAAAGATTTTATTAAGCAAAATCTTAAAATAATCAAATTTTACTGATTTGTGATACCATATCAGAACTATCAAATGTTATACCCTTATACACAATACTCTCAATTAGGAGACAAAAAGCTCTGGCATATCTAGGTTGTGAGTTTCAGCATTATGTTTTCTCCAACCTTAAATTCCAATGGTCTTGGCCCCTAGTCCACATGCTTCTCCATGTGTTTTACATGTTAGCCAAGTTGTGTAGGGCTTATAGCATCTGCTGCTTGTTTTCAACAAAACGTGTGATGCAAGATAGGGCCTTTGGTTCTTTTATAGGGCCAATTTGTTTGGGGGCCAAGGCCAATAATTCAAAACAAATCTAAATGGATTGAATCATGTCCTAGAAGAATGGTGCAAGTTTTAGCCAAATTATGCCATGTTCAGCTACTCTAGCAATTGGTTGATTCTTTGTTTGTCCATCCATCTATGAGTGATCTGTCATTGAGAGTTTCAACTCTGTACTCATGATATTGAAGAAATGTATCAAGAATCTTCCTATTAATGTGCATCTCAGTCACTCACAATGTCTATCGCAAGTCCACATAGCTTCACCATATTGTGGTACAACTTTTCTGCCACAGTCTCCACGGTGCATTTCTTACGAATATGCTAGAAAACTACAAACTTCGAAAACCTATCTACCACAGTCATAGTGCCATCAAAACAGTTAACTTCAAGAAACCTACCAATGAAATGCATTGAAACAAAAAATTCAAGGCTTCTCTAGAGTGAGCAAGGTTGTAAGAAGATTGTTTCGGTGTGCAAATCCACCTTGTTCTGCTGGCAAACAAAGAATGCCTTGACATAAAATGGAATGTCGTCTTCCATGATGGACTAGAAATAGGGGCATCATAGGAACGTCAACATCCTTTCCCGACCCGAATGCCACCGCATGTTGTGACATTCATGCATGAGCTATGATGGAAGTCCCCTCGCTAGGAATGAATATATGATCACCCTTCACATAGAGCAAAGCGTCATAAAGCCAGTATTGTTTCACGATTCCCTCCTTCACCTATGTGACTAGCTTATAATAGGGTTGATCCTCCTTCACTTGATCCTTCAATTTATCTAGGAAAGTGGACTCTAGCTCGGTCACACAATAGCATATTCTCCTACCTTCCTATTCTATGCATCCACCACAAGGTTGTGACGTCCCTGCTTGTGTTCTCACTCTAAATCTTATTGAGTTGGGAATTCCTGCCATTGAGCCTATCCTCGGGGACAACTTCTTCTAGGTCTTCAAGAAAGTATTAGCAATATTATCAGTTTTTATAAGAAAAGTAGTGACAAGGAGATATACTCGCCACACCAAAGATAATCCACCACAACAAGCATCTCCTTTTCATGCATTAAATAGCTTTAGTCCATGAGCTTCAACTTCCAACCATCAAATGCCACTGGGTTTCCATCCTGGACAAACATTCCCCTAATAGCACAATCAGTGGCATCAGTGTGGACTTCGAATGGTTTTTTGATGTGTGGCAACTTGAGCATAGGTTCCTCCATGGTCATCAATTTTAGCTTCTGGAATGGCTCGTAGCTACCCAAACCCGTGCTCGATTCTTTTACAGTAGATCATTTTGCGGGGATATTGACTTTTGGTATTCGTTGATAAACTTCTTGATGGCTTGTACCTTTTGAGGATCTATATCAGCATCATTAACTTGAATTCCTTTACACAGAATTCACGCTTCTCTTGCTTTACAAATAACTAATCTTCTTTAAGATACTAGAACATAGAGCATAAGAGAGCCACATGGTCTTATAAACACAAACCGTAAACAACAATGTTATTTGAGTACATCATTACAAATTTGTCCAGTAAGTCATGAAATACATCATTGATCAAGTTGCAGAATGTAGCAGGTACATTGATTAAGCCAATGGTGTGATAAGGAAATCATAAAAACCATATTGAGTTACCATTGATGTCTTTGATTCATCGCCTTCCGCGATCTGCACTTACTAATAGTCAGATCTCAAATCCAACTTTGTGAAATACACAGCTCCTTTAAGGCGGTCGAATAATTTTGCAATCGGGGCCACGGGATACTTGTTCTTTGTGGTAACCTTAACCAGGCAATAATAGTTTGCACACAACCGCAACAATCCATCCTGCTTTTCTTGGAATAGCAGAGAAGACCATAAAATGCTTTAGAAGCTGGATATCTCGGAATCCAACAGTTCACTAAGCTACTCCTCAACTTTCCATCTCTTTGGGTGACATATGGTACAAAGCCCGAGCAGGTAGCTTTATTCTAAGGAGGAGCTCTATCCTACGCTCTATTGCTCGTCTCGATGGCAATCCCTTCAGTAATTTGGTGGGCATCACATCTTTGAACTCGGTCAAAAGCTAGCACTTAATAAGGGACAAAAACATCATTACTCTTAGTTGGTCTTGATTCATAGATAGCCACAAGGTATGTCGGCTATCCTTTCTTCCAACCCTTAGCCCCTTGCATGAATGAAACTTATTGATTTCAAGTGTACATACCCTTCCACAAAGCAAGTCTTGCTTGGATCTAAGATCAACAAACTAGGCAAGTTGGGCATAACTGATACACATGCTTTTGTGAGGAAGTCATTACCTAGGATAACATTGAAATCATCCATGGGAAAGATATGATATATACACTTCGATCCCATCCACCAATCTAAGCCAGCACATTCTTGGTATCGCCTAGAATAGGACTACTTTTTTTATTCATAGCACTGATTTGTGTTGCATGCTTTTATAGTATAGTATGAGTTTCTCCACAGCGCGGTCAGAAACAGATTTGTGCATGGCTCAAGTGTCCACCATTGCCACAATCTCCATTGAGTTCAAAATAATGGGCACGTACATCAATCCCTTTGCTTAGCTCGGGCCTTCTTCTTAGAACAAACAACATTGAGAACTTGAAGAGAGGCCACTCCGGTTTACCCTTCTTCCTCAATGTTATGTCCACCAAAGTAGACAACTTTTCCTTCTTGGAACAATACAAGCACGATGCATCCACTACAAATGAAACACCCTAAGTTTATCTTGGGTTCTTCATCGAAATTCCCTTCATGGCCTTTCATTTACCCTTTGTGACCATTCAGTTGTTTCTTCATGTCAGACTTGTCTATCACTTTGCTAGTCTTTTGAGGACTTATGCCTCGGTTTCCCATTGCATCATCACTCTTTGAAACACACACATCAACCAGCTTATCTACCTTAGCCATTATGGTTTGAAGATGCTACACTCCTTACCTTCTTAGCTCTAATTGTATCCATAACTAAAGGCCCCGCATAAAGTTTAACAACTTGTCCAACTCGAACATCTCGATCTCGTCCAATAACAAGGAATTGCAATCCTTGACATACTATCGTACAATACTTGTCCCCTTTAGCTTACATTGTACTTCATGTGCAGCCCATGATGTGTTTGTGGGTAGCTATTGCTCATTGATTCCCTTTTCAGGTCTTCCTGCGCTTGGAAGCACTTGGCACCCGACAGAAGTTGCATCCTATTCTCCACTACAATCTCACATCAATAGACATGTACATCACTACCAACAAGACCTTCTCATCATTGGCAATATGATTTGCCTCAAAGTAATGCTCAATATCCCATAGGAAGTTTTTGCGTTCTTTAGAAGCTCTACCACAGTTGTAGGCTTTTGGTTTGGGAACCTTGACCTTTGCATGTGGCCCGTCATGCTATGTTGTGCAACAAATCACCTTGACCTTTGCAGGTTGCCACAATCTCGTTCTACATTCAATTGAAATTTAGAATTAGCACTATCGGTAGCTTTGTCATTTCCCTTCCAATTCGCCAGTATCACCGAGGACACTTGTTGCTATAATTCATCCATGCGCCACATTGATCGATGTGCCTTAGCTCTGCACAGGATCCTCGAATGCAACCTATCGTGCTCTTATACACACTGCCACATGTTGAAATTAGCGCCAAATCTTATCGCACATGTGATGGTGCTAAGTAGCTGCTCTTACTCTCAACCAACCAACTTCCAATGCACAAGAATAGATCAATCAAGGTTAAACAATAAAGAATAGAATCAAGCAACAATATAAAAGAGAAAATCTCAACTCTTATTCACGAATGAGATGCAAGAGAGTAGAGCAAAAATCCTTTTACTGGTGACCAACCAATTCGCCCAAGTGTGTGCCTCATGCACCAACACTTGAGCTTCCCACTCAAGACTTCTCTCGCCTCACAATGGCAAGAGCACTCAAATAGAACTGGATATAAATTTTTTCTCTATATCTAGAGAACTGCCTTTGCCCTATATTTATAATCTTGTTGTAACGTGCTACAAAAAAATCAATATCCCACTGATTTAGACTGCAACAAAGTATCTTGACCCAAAGATCTACAAGCATTTGCTGAGGAGATCCCGATTATCTTGCAACTTGCTCTTGGCCAAAATCTTCATAGTCATCTCAATCAACAGCCAGTGCCTTGGCCATAACCCCAAGGTCTGCACCACTATAGTCTCATTGGGTCCACCTGAGTGCCATCCACTCTCAGTTACGCTGCACACGTTAAGTGCACGTCCGAGATCAGTCCCTGTCACAGATCGTCGATATGCTAGCATGTAGAACTATAATAGGTACATCATGTTGCATGCTTCCTCGAGTAGTAACATGGTCGTGCATTGCCAGGCATATCCCATCGAGCACATCCAAGTAGCATCATGTTGGTGCATGCTGCCCATAGCAACGACTATAACACAAAGTCACGTGTAAAATATCACTGTTCAGGGAATAATGATTCTCACACCCATGGCGTTTGCATCAAGTAGCTTGCATGTGATCAAGGTCGTCTCAAACATTTTGTCCATCATCCATTGCCAATGGCACCATGCCCATGTCATGGTACCCATATAGAATCCAATATAATTAGAACTTCCAAGATTTCTTAAGCTTGCCTGGTATAATAATTCAAGGTTGAAAATTTTTATAGCACCAAATCACTCTAATATGACATAAATTTACCATTTTGTAACCAATTTTAAAAATTGCACTCCTATTTAAGATTTCCTAATGAACTTCTTCATAATGCCCAAACTATCATTCTCATAACTCAATCACTCTTCCCCCCACTCATCCTCCATCTACTATTAGCTCTTTCATTATATAGGTGTTGATACTTTATAAATAAGTCCAGGTACATTGTTCAAATTTTTAAATACATATTATAAACTTAAATGGGTCCCAATACATTATACGTTTGTCCCAATACTTTATGAACTAGTCTTGATAATTGTCCAAATTTTTAAACATATGTTCTAAACTTTATAAATATATCCCCGCAATTGTCGAGATTTTGAAAGACATGTCCTAAACTTAATATGTTCTAGTATATCATAAATAAGTCTTGATAACTTATAATTAGGTTTCGGTAATTGTCAAGATTAGTAAACACATATTTTAAACATAATAAGTCCCAGTACGTTATACTTAGGTATCGATACCTTATAATTAGGTCCCAGTAATCGTCCAAATTTTCAATGAGAGAGATGAGAAAGTAGAGAAATATGAGAGCCATGAAGGGAGGAGAAGGAAGAGATAGACAGTGAGAGATATGAAAATTTTGTAAGAAAAGTAAGAATGAACAATGAGGGAGCAAGCGATGAAATACGCCACAATATCATATTAATAGTCCTAGTAGTAAACAAATAGGTTCTGAAAAACCTAATTTAACATCAATAAATCCTTGAAGTCTTGAAAAAACCCAATTCCATATTTTGAGCATTATCTAATAAACATCTAGTAAAATCGGAACTATCAATACAAAACCAAGCCGAAGTGAGGTTTGCAAATATTGAGGGGAGAGAGAAGGAAAAGTGATGTAGAAATTGAGTGAAGGGTTATGAAATAGGTCCTTATATCATATCATCAAGTCCCGGTAATGTATAAAATAGGTTGCAAAAAACCCATTTTGATGTTATTGAGCAAAATCTTAGAACAATTCAGTAAAACCAAACCTATTAAACAAAAATTTGAGATGGAAAAAGTTCAAATCAGCTTCTTTGCTTTGGAGGTTTTCAGAGAGCACAAAAATGGAGATAAATCAGAGAGAGACATGTAGCCAACACACATGAGAGAGATAGAGCCAAGACGAAGAGAAAGGAGCCAAGCAACAACATAGAGAGGGCAGATGGACGATAGAGACGGAGATGAGAGCCAAGAATCCGCACAGTTGGTGAAAGAGATGGAGATAGAGAGAAGGAGCAGACAGTGAAAGAAAAGAGGAAGAAACGTTTTTGAATGAAAATGAAGGGAGGGTTTGAGCGAGTGTTTTGCAAATATAGGGCAAATCGGACAAGTCACATAATTTGATTTTATTTCTAAAATTGAGTATAAAATAGTGCTTTCCATATAACATTAGAGAGCACAAGTGCTAATTTGTCCCAATAACAACAATAGTTTATACCATTAACATTCATATTAAAAAGCATGTATGAAATTTTATGTTTAAAAGTATTACATTTTCACATGAATGCAACACAGTTGTTAAAAACCTATCCAAAAGAAAGTACAACGAGGCCTGACAATTTTTGACACAACATGATAGTCTAACTTGACCCGACATGACATAGGGTTAACTAGGTCCAGGTTGACTCTAAACAGGTTTAGTATCAAACGGGTTGACACACATAACTATTTACATAAATGGGTTAAATTGGGTTGAACCCACATAACCTGACATGACACGATTAAACTCGTTTCATTATATGTCATGTGTCAAACCCATTAACTCATTTAAAGATATTAAGTTAGAATTACAATGATACCGTATATATTTAGTCATACGGATTAAATATGTTATGCTGTGTTAACTCGATTTTAAATGGGTCGTGTTCGTGTTTGAAGTTTCTGATCAGTTTATTAAACGAGTTGTATACAGGATGAGATACTTTTGACACGAACCCATTTAGACATGATACATATTGTCAGGTTTAAGTACAATGGTTAAAAAAATTACTGGCTTTATGACAAATAGAAAACTGAAATGGAAAAAAAAAAAAAAAAGAGTAAACAGTCACTTTGGTCCCTAGGGTTGTATATAACTAACTATTCAGCCCATAATCTTTTTTCCCCATAATTTGACTTAAACATCCACCATTTTGCCACCATGTTAATACAACTATTAAAATATAGTAAAAAAAGACTCATATAGTGAACACGTTGCATAACAGTGCCAAAATTTAATATTTTTAATGTGCAAACTTTCACTTTGGTCCCTAATCATTTAACGAACCAACAATTAGTTGCCACTAATTTGACCTAGACATTCACCATTTTGCCTCCACTTTAATCATGTCTCAAAATTTTATTAAAAAATTGATGTAATACTAAATTATATTAAAATTAAATTTTCATTTTTAAAACTTGAATTACTCTATTTTCTTTATTTATCAAAATTTTCAAAAGTTTTGTCAGTCAAATACATTTCTACTTATCTAATCGCTCAAATTTCTCTTCCAACTCTATGTTATTTTCACTTTAACAACTTTTCTCACCTTTTTCAATATGTTGGAAAGGCCTAAGCCATCAAATACAAAGAAGAGCTAATCGATCCCCTTATTCATGAGGTATTGCATTTGTGACTTGATGACCTAATCGACTATCTAATTTTCCTTTCATTATCTTTATATAAACTCTCATCTCCTTCAGCTTTTCTGCCAAGTCATATCTCCACCTTGGTCTTAATAAAAAATGATTCATCTCATTGTACTTATTATTTCTTGAGATATATTTCTGATGTGCTTCTATGTCTCCTAACATCTTATAACAAGCAGCCTTATATTATTTAAATTTTTGTCTCTCTCACTCAACAATTGTTTATAAATTTCTTAAATTCCAAATTGGTCTTATATTTCCTAACAACTAACTATTCATATGTATGTGAACAATTTTTCAACAATTCCATTCCTTTCAAACCTATGAGCTTTTCACCAACATTCGTTCACAACCAATTGGGAGACAATGGAAGGACGAATGTTTATATAAAAGGAGTTGAGGAGGTCGAGATTATTTAAAGATAATAGAAGATAGGTTACATGTTGTTAGCTAGACTATCAAAAGGCAAACGCAACACTCCATGAATCCTAGATTGATTGGCTCTTTTTTATATAAAATAACTTCGAACTTTCAAATATATTGAGAAATATGAGAAAATCCATCAAAGTGGAAGAATGATAAAGGTAAATGAGAAGATTGAGAAATTAGAATTAGTGAAAATGTGTTTAGGGCCATTTCGAATTTTTTTAATAATATATTGATGACGTGATTAAAGTGATGGTAAAATAGTGGATGTTTGGGTCAAATTGGTGGCAAAGAAAGCTTGGAGATTTAAATTATTAGTTTGTTAAAATATTACGGGTCAAAGTGAAAGTTTGCACATAAAAGATGCTAAATTTAATAATGTTATGCTACGTATACGTCACGTATGACTTTTTGACGATATTTTAACGACTATACTAATATGATGGTAAAATGGTGAATGTTTGAGTCAAATTTTAAAAAAAAAAATTTAAAAATTAAACTGTTGATTGGATACAATATTAACAACTAAAATAACTATTTACTTGGGGGAAAAAAACAAAAGAGCGATTGTTTAGATTTGGCATCACCCTGTACTTATAATTTGGGCAAAAGAGGGACTGAGTGCATTTAATAACCCCACGTGCCTCATGCCCAATTTCTTTATAAAGAATACGTGAGAAGCAACTGAAACTACTTTGTTTTAATTTAAACTGAAATCGATAGTATTATACTAAATATCATTTCTAATCTTACTCTTTCGGTTGCTTTTTTGGAGCAAATTCACCTTTTTTTTAGGTAGTAATCGATAATAGATTAGATACTCGTTACTATTTACCAAAAAAAAAGGATACTCGTTACTTGATCACTGCAGGCGAATAACCTCCAATCATGTATTATCAGGTCATCTATATTTACATAAATTAATATTGGTTGCAATATTTTATGAAATACCCAGCCAAACAAGGCCAATATTTTATGAATCCATCTCCCCACAAGACGACAACCGGAAGCCGCCCACTCCATAAAATCCAATCCCTTCCCTCCCCGGCTTCCTCCTATCTTTCCTGTTTCCCACTCTTACAACTACGAAGGCTTCCTCTGCAACCCTAAAAGTACTCGAGAAATCATCATCCATCAAGATATAGCAATGGTGGATCCGTCGACTTTGGCCGTTTCCTCCACCACTATGTGGGCTTTCTTCGCCGGCTGGTTCACCCCAGCCTCCCTCTTCCTACTCCTCAACCTCGTGATCGGCACCATCCTCATCTCCTCCCGTTTCCACAGCCCTTCCCCATCCTCCAGCCACCCGGCCCCCTACCAAAGCGGTCAGCAAACCCCCTCCGACCTGCCTCCACTCGCCCGGTCTCCGTCCCTCCTCGACCGTGTCCGGTCAATCAACTTCTCCGCCTTCAAGTTCGATCACCACCCCCACTACCACTACCCGGCTGAGGTTCATCACCACTATCCCGAGTCCGTTGATTTCGCCATCCAAGCCGATCCGGCCCCTTCCCTCCTCCAGCGCCTCAAATCCATCAACTTCAACCCCTATGTATATAATCACCCGAGGACGAATCCGGAACCCGATTACGCTCACTCTGTCAACTTCGCCCCTCCAGCCCGTGCTCCGTCCCTGATCCAGCGGCTCAAATCCATCAATCTCTCGCAATATTGGTTCGACCATCCGGATTCGATCCCCGAATCGGACCCGGATCCGGCCTATCCCGAGCCGGCACAGGCACACGCGCGCGAGATCCGTACCGAGCCGCCTCCGCTGGCTCCGGTCCCTTCTTTCCTCGAGCGGGTCAAGTCCATCAACTTCTCTCTTTATGGGCAGGAGGAGTCTGATCTTGTTGGCCACGTGGACCCCACCGACCACCACGTGAAGAGGGTGAAATCCCAAACGAGGCCGAGAGGGGGGGTGGCGCCGGAGAGCCTTCCAGGGCAGATGAGGAAGTCGGCAAGCGACAAGAGCTCGTTCGGCCACTTCAAAGCGGAGGAGGATGAGGCGGAGGAGGACGCTGCGGTTGTGGAGCTCCGTCAGCGGCCCGAAACCGCGAGGGAGCAAGGCATGAGGAAGGGACAGGTGGCATCGGCGGCGAATGAGGCGGAGGAGATTGACGCAAAGGCCGATGACTTCATAAACAGGTTCAAGCAGCAGCTGAAGCTTCAGAGGCTGGATTCCATCATGCGGTACAAGGAGATGCTTAGCAGAGGTTCTGCTAGTTAGCAAGCTGGTTACTGTATTTCAGGCATGGCAATTTGGTAATTTGGTAAACTTACTACATTTCATTGGCCTATGTGAATTGGCAAATGGGAATCTCATGTATTATTTGGATGTGTTTACTTACGATGATTAAGACGTAGACATTGATCAATATCTCAATTGGATCTAATCTGCTCATGTACAGGCGTTAGACAGTAAGCAATGATTTCGGGGGCCATGCAAAACGAATTTCTACTCAGATGTCAAAAATTTGGGATATGTTCAAGTTCATTTTTTTTTTTTTTTTTTACGGATTTCGGAATTTCAATAGAAAGAATAATGTATTCGTTTGTTTTTGCCTTTTGTCTGGATATCTCCACGGTCTAAGAAAGGATGCTCCCGAAGCAATTCTCACCCGTATATGTGTGATGGTGATTGAGAGGGAGCCCTTTGTAATTTGAACAGAGTCGGAATACTCCCCCATTCAGTCAACAATCCACATGGTGTTAGCCACGTGCAGAAATCAATTTAGAATAAAAAGCATGTGAAATTGACTAACGCGCCTGCTTTCACATTGCACAAAGATAAATATTATGAATAAAATATGGCAACCTGCTGCGATAGCTGTTTCCTTTCATCAGCGTTAATGATTAATAATACTTTGTGAAGTAAAGCAATCATCACATGTAGCAGCACGGTGAGGAGGGCAGTCAGTTATCCCCTGAAGAAAAAAAAGGACAAATCTAATTAGAAGTCTTAACACGAGAGCATGAGAAGTTTGAATTTAGTGTGTGATGCACATGATGCAAACAGCGAAATCTATTAATAAATATAATAATAATCGTGAAAATTTTATCGTTTTTGATAATTGGACTCTATATATTTAAGAATAACTAATTCAGTCAAATAAAATCTTATATTATACTTTTAATTTGAATCATTACAGTTTTACTGAAAGAGATTTTATGCTATTAAGAATGTTGATTTCTCCTAGGCTCGCAAGACCTGCCCTGTACTGCATGACTTGGTTTGAGGTGTGTCCAACCCCCCTCGTACAGTGGTCAAGGCCGATCTGGCTCTCTCTCTCTCTCGGCCTGCCCTATCCAGACCTACCCGCGGTGTGATAGTATGTTATATTTTGTACATTTTAAAATTAATTTTTATTTGATTTATGTGTACTTTTTACTGCATTAATAAATTGAAAAATAATTATTCTGTTTTCTAATTATATACCTTTTAATTATTTTAAATTTATTTAAGCATAGTATTATAAATATATGAATTTATATTATATTTCGAATTGTATTTCACCTAATAATGCATGATAATTCACTTTGTAATATAAATCCAAGCCAATCCGTCTCATGGAGGGTGTGGGGCGCGTCTGCGTTTTCAAATAGCAGCATCTACCATTGCCCTCCCGACACGTTCTTAACAGAAATGTTAATGTAATAATAACAATTTAAATTAAAAGTATAACAAAACTAATTTTATAAAATTAAACTAACTATTATTAAACATATATAATTTAACTGTAAAAAACGATAAATATATATAACTTTCAGTGTCATTTTCTCATTAATAGATATTAATTGTGTAGATTTAGAAACTACTCATGTAAATTCAATTTGATTCTTAGAATATTATACTTTGTAAAGAGATTTGGAAAGATAACCACAAGATCATCAAATTAATTAAATTAGAAATGCATGAATTTAGTACCTCTGGTAAATTATTTTAGTTCGAATATTAATTATTAAAAATATATTGTCTGTTGATGAGCAATTATTTAATTAGCATTTGGAGTTTGTACGCATTCAGTCACTTTCATCTTGACTTTGATATTCGTTATCTTTTCATAATTGAGTGTGTGTGTGTATATATATTGGGATTTCTGACATGTCTACTAACAGTACATTCAGTTGGAAAAAACACTTATCAAATATTTTGGAAATCACACTTTTTTTCTAATTACGTAAATTAAATGATAAATAAAGTGACGTGAAAATTAGATGAATATAAAGATTTTTAATATGGGAAAAATCTTTGTATTTATATTAGGAGAGAATCCACAAGACTAGGTAAAATTTCACTATCAATAAATAGAGTAAAATACATAAGTTTTTCTCTAATCTAATAGGGGTTATAGTGCCGGTAGTCATCAATGATTATATCATTGGATAAGGCGAATTCATCACTCCAATTAAAAGAATAAATAATGACAACGATCTCGTTAAAATAGATTGATAAGAAATGTGTGGAAGGGCAACTAAATGAGCGAATTTTAAGGAGAAAAGAGTATCAAAATGAAACTCGCTTCATGAGGAATTACTCACTAAAATTTCACGGAAAAGGGATCAAACTTGGCTTTCGACCGAATCCCCTTAAGAATACCCGAAAAGCTGCTGAATTTTGCTGCTCTGTTTCGCTACTCCAGTCAGCTCTACGCAGCGGCTGCGATGTATACTTTCAACACTATTCACCTCTATTAGTCGTAGAATATTAACCTTAAATAAGGACCAAAAACAATGTTCCTCATTGGTGGATCTATAAACAATAAAATATAATTAACATAATTTCGTTGTTATTCTTTTAATTTGTTGAACCTAATGACTACGGGTAATCTAACACAGGTTAATTTTTTTTTAATAATCAATTGGGTAATATATATTAAAAAAGATAGGTTACAAGGCAGTGTCATTGATCCTAGGGTGATTGGGTCCGTTTCCCTACATCTTTGCATACTATCTAGACTCTACCTCATAGAAGATAGTTTCTAAATTTTGTATTCGAATTCTACCATATTTAAGATCAATTTTTAAATTTTCAATCCGGACCTTATCCAAAATCTGTAAGTTAATATAGATTCTCTGTACCATGTTAGAACCTATTTACTATTTATTCCTTTACCTCTATAATTTATTTTTTCAATAATTTACCTCTATAATTTATATTACTCAATACTCTTCATATTTTATTATTTCATATATTTTTTTGTCATAACTAAATATAGGTATTATTAAATATATTTACAGTATATTTAAGTACTATTTATCATTGATTTATAGTTATAATACTATTTTAGACATAAAAATATTATAAAATATATATATAATTATTATGTTAAATGAAATTTCATTGATTTATGAATTCAATGGATTAAACGGTTCGTGAATTAGAGTTCAAATGAAGAAGTTATGAACAATTAAAATTACATGTGAATTAATTATTAGGTTCTAGTTCCGGTTCTAAATACCACGTGTGCTAGAACTGGAATCGGAATCGATTGATTCTTAAATCCTTTATCCAAAACTCATCTATTTTTATTAAGATCTACTCAAAATTGATCTAATAGAATAGATTACTACCATTTTAAGATTTTCTTTATATCTGTGCACACCCCTAATTTATCAGTTGGGCTCTAGGATAATAGTGAAAAACATGTCTGAGCTAGACTATTTCTTCTCTCCAAATAATCCATGTAGAGTTTCTGACCACAAAAGAGAACATTTGAAACAGAACAATGTAAGATAGATTTGTAGTCCCACGGAGGGAGCTGTTTCCCTACTACTCCATACAGATTTACCATTTCTTGAACATCAATGATTAGTCATCATAAAATAACTAATTGTTTTTATTTCTTTTCTTTTAGTAAAATAACAATTTCATTCATGAGAGATAAGTTTCGCATTTGGGGTGGTTTTTTGCGTCGTTTAACTCCACATAGATGAATTTTACGTCAAGTGGGTCCTTCATATTATAAATTGGGTCCATCGTGATATCAATTAGTTCATTCATGATATTAATTAAGTCTCTCGTGGTATCAATTATGTTGTCGAGATCCTTTGTTCACATATGATGCCGATGCCAAGCATGTACGGTTGCTGACATTGCACGTCTCTATGATATTTTCCATAAAAATTTTAAAAACAGAAAATGATTTTATGAAATGGTAAAATAGAAAGAAATTTCAAAAAATTCAGAAAAAAATTTAAATAATTCCTAAAATTTGTATAATATTCAGAAGAATTAATCAAATTATAAAAAAATATAAAATTAAAAAAATCCAAAACTTAGAAAAATTATAAGAAATTTCAAACGATTCTTCACAAAATCTGAAAACAAGAAACAATTTTATGAAATTCTAAAAAATTGAAAGAAGTTTGAAAAATAAAAATTATGAAAAAATTTATTTAAATACAAGAAATATAAAAATTATGAAATACCTCAAAATTTTCATAAAATGTAAAGTCACTAGTCCATCCCCTCTACGATAATTACAAAATTTTCAAAAAATTTTTTAAAAACTCAGCCGTCCCATAGTTATGCCTTTATGTTACGCATTGTAGCAAAAAAAACTAGTCAATCCCCTCTGTACTTTTATTTGGAGCATAAAATTTTTAAAAATAATGCCAAATTTTATATTTTAATCAAATTTCTAGTTTTATGAATTTTATTAAAATTATTAGGATTTTTAAATTTTTCTTAAAATTTTTTAAACTTTATGAAAGTTTTTCTATTTTAATTTTTTGTATTATAATTTTGTACTTTTTTTAAATAATTTGCAAGAAATCAGAGAAAATAGTTTAAATTGTGACAAATTTTTAGCCAGTTTTTTAATTTTAAAAAAAATTTGCTTATTTTTATAAAATAATTATTTAATTTTTTCTATTTTCTTAATTGTTATAAAATGTGAAAACTTTTCTTTTTTCTTAAATATTTTCTAGCTTTTTGAAGTTCTTTATATTTTATATAAATTTTAAATTGTCTTGAATTTTTATTTTTTCTATACTTTTAACAAAATTTTCTGTATTTTTTCGATTTCCAAATCTTTCTTTTTTTTGAATTTATAAATTTTTAAAAATTTTTATATTTTAAAAATTTTCAGTTAATAATATTATCGAAACATACCACATCAACATTCATACACGTGTGGCATCCAAGTTTGATGCCACATTAGCATGAGACTACATGGGAAAATGACGAAAAAAAAAGGGAAATATAAGAAGATTTGGTTGATAAAAGAAATGAAACGGAGATGGTGCCTAATTAATAATATAATAACATCATAATCTATTATTTTAATGAAGGAAGCTTGATACATTAGAAAAGTATGATAGATTAAAAAAACGCCACTTAATGATTCACACGACGTAAAATCAATTTTTGGGAAGTTAGATGACGTAAATAAATTGCTTAGGACCCGAGTAACTTAAAATTCATCTCTCAGGACTTTATTATTATTTTGCTTTTATTTCCCCATAATAGATAGTATGTGGAAGAAAATAGTTTTCATATTTTATCAGTAAATGTTGCTTTTACTTCTAAAACTTTCACTCTCAAGTTAAACCATTCCTTACTTTAAATATCACATTTGGCACGAAACAATGGAAATAGAAGAAATGGAATGAATTTTGTGGTATAAATTGTAATAATACATAGTGAAAATTACTAATTTTTATGTTCATCTTGAAAATATAAAAGTGTGTAATTGTGATGATTGCTCGAATGATTATTCCTTTTCTTTTTTCAATAAACATTAGTCCATCAACTTAAATGAAAATTTTGCACTAATGGAATGAATGTAATAAATTTTATAAGTTCAATCAAGTAAGAAATATAAAAAATAAGGTGAAATCACCCATTCGATTCAATTCAATTCCTTCTGATTTCTTCGTGCCAAAGCAACGTAGGTTAATTGCATTTTGTTTGCAATTGACTTCTAATTTACAAATCTAAAATAAATTCTCCTAGGTTTATTTGGATATTTTAAAATGCAACATAAATTGTATAAAACGAAATTAATCTGTTTATAATTATGGGAAAGTATACATGAAATTAAAATATTTAGGGATTTTATATGATTTGAGAGATTTAAAATATTGAAATATATTTATTATTGTGAGATTTTATATTTTAGAATGAAAATATCTTTTATTTAATATAAGCTTATCCTATAAATAAAAGTATTATTTGTGGTATGTGAGAATTTCTCCTATATTCTTCTCGATACTTTTTCTGTTTTTTTGGGTTTTGCTCTGACTCTCTATACAGTTTCTATAATAGATAACCTTGAGAGTTAGATGGTTTTAGGATGTCGAGGATGCATGACATGAATCAAAGGATACTCAAGTTATTCACTACTTTTTTTTATATCGATGGTGTCCGAGAAGTTATTCACTACTTAAGTACGAAGATGATGACCTTTATTTATTTATTTATTTTATTACTTAGTTGTGAGACCTGGGCATTTCAAACACAGATTACATATGTGACAACTGGCTATTTTGCATTTGTTGATCTTATTTGTTTCCATTAAATTGTTGCACAGGGCTGACTGTTCACTGCAAAAGAATTGTTAGCAAAATGTTATTGACGAATGAAAGGTCGGTAAAATTATCGAGAGTTTGAGATCATTTTTTGATTAACGCAATTGTTTCAACCACTTTTAGACAACCAAGTTAGACGGAAAAATTTTGACTGTTTTTGCCACAACATACCAACTAAAATTTTGTCAATACTTTGTCTATAATAGAGATGAATACTTTTCCCGTTAATTTGTCGATAAAGTTACATATTTTAATATATTTTCCCTTTCTTCAAACAAATTTTCGACCACATGTAAAATTGTTGAAAATTCCGTCACACATACTTGTCGGTAATGCACCGATAGTATATTTTCTCACGTTTCGACTAAAAAAACTTATCGGTAATTGGTCATTACATGGTTGAAAATACTTTGACAAAACACTTATCAGTAATTGGTCACTAAATCACTTGTCGGTAATTAGTCACTAAATTGTCAAAAATACTTCTCATGCTATATTTTAATATTTTCCACCAGCAATTCTTATCAGTAATAGTTTGCTAGTTTGTCAAAATACTAACCCCAAATTTTCGTTGAAATATCAAACCAACATACTTTATTAATGGTTTACCTGTACTTACCATCAGTTGACAAGAACGTCGACGGGCACAATAAAAGATGATGTAGTCAACTGAAGAGATGATGCAGTCAATACTTGATGTCATTCGTGAAAATTCTTGTACAGGTAAATCATTACATGGTTGAAAATGCTTTGACAAAACACTTATCAGTAATTGGTCACTAAATAGTCAAAAATACTTCCCACGCTATATTTTAATATTTTCCACCAGCAATTCTTATTAGTAATAGTTTGCTAGTTTGTCAAAATACTAACCCCAAATTTTCATTGAAATACCAAACCAACATACGTTATTAATGATTTTTCTATACTTGCCATCAGTTGACAAGAACGTCGACGGGCACAGCAAGAGATGTGTAATTGAATGAAGAGATGATGCAGTCAATACTTGATGTCATTCGTGAAAATTCTTGTAGCTATCGCTCGCATGATAATCAACCTTAACATGGTCCGTCTCAACGTGCTTACAGATTTTTTGACGACTCTCAAAGAATGAATTCTTCTGGCACGAATGCATCTTCTAGTGATAATGATGAATTATGCCTAAAATCAAGGCTGAAGACTACCATAAGTATTTAGCTATGATATAATAATATTTTATGTATTATCTCTTTTAAATATGTATTTCTAATTTATCATATCAATGAAATTATTTAGCATATCTCTCTTTTATTCTCATTTTGTACAACTATTGGTTGGACGAAAGTTTTACAAATAAATATTAGTAGAAATGAATTTTATTAATTACCAACCAACACTATTTATCACTAACTTATCAGTAGTCTATTATTTTAATTCTTCCCTAAATTTCCAACAAACTACCAATCAACACCATTTATCACTAATTTACTTACCAACCAATACCATACTTTATTATGACATTGAGTGTTTGTAGATCTATTTGGATACATATGCAAATAAATAAAGGTAGTACAGTGCATAGTGCACTATGGAGCCGATCTTCATGCCTGCTGTGCCACTGCTGCACTCTTCTTCATGTTCTTCTTGTCTCCTTGTCTATTTCTTTTTCATTTCTTTCTTTTTTTTTTTAAACTCCATGACCTCTCCTATAAGAAACATTCACTTATCTTTACCAATGGGGAGAGAGACAGAGGAAGAAAAAAAAGCCACATAACTATCTCTTTCATCATCAATGCCTCTCCAAGATAGCTCAGTCAGTTATCGCCAAGCCTCTTCTCAGCTTTCCTCGTGTCATCACAACCACCAAAGCTTTCCTTTTGCACCTTTAGGGAGCCCTCCACATCACCGCTGCCTCCCCCTCTTCCCTCGAGAGCAAGCATCATTAGAAGACCATCACATTTAGCTCCGAGCATGGCATCATCATATCTACGAGTTGCAATCTGTGTCCGTGATCCTCTCAACCTTTTTTAGACAGTATTTAGCTCAAGTTAATGAACTCGAAGACCAATGGAGCTGTCGTTGCTTCTTTTTTTTTGATAAGTAAAGTTCGTTAAGCAAGTTCAATCGCAGTTTGTATTTTAACAATCATAGCAAGTTCACAATCATACTTCGTTACTGTTGCTTCTACTATTGTAATATGTAGGCATCTTCGTATAGAAAACCGAGTATTGAGTATATATCTTTGTAATATGTACTTCAAAATATATAGATATCAATGACATGTTTCAACAAATCTTTCTTTTATTGACACTCTTTTGTTGATAAAAATTTGTCAATAAGAATTTATAAGCATCTCGGTATTTTTTCAAATAAATCTATATATCTATAACTTTTGACTAATTAGCGACCAACTGCTTGTCGATAACTTTCAACGATTCAGCGACCAACTTATTTGTCGATAAATTTAAACGAATTAGCGACCAACCTTTTTTTGATAACTTTTGACGAATAAAAAAAATGTTTTTCTTTTTTCCCGATGGGCTGAAAATAGAGGAAAGGAATGGTCCATTGGGTTCGGACCCATTAATCGATTTTCTTTTTCTTGGCCAATTAAACAAAGACTCATGGACTTGGGGCCAATGTCCAGCAGCCCATCAACACAAAACTATTGGGAAGCCTATTAGTTAACTTATCCAATGATTTCGGCGTACTTCTATGAAATTCTCACACAATGTGTATATGGTCTTCAACAATGAATGCATGCAAAATCGACAAGTCCATATTAATGCAAAGTATGCAAAGCAAGTGAATCTCTTAAGTCTATTTAATAGTCATCTTTCCACTAATCCTCAATTTTAAACATTCAAAAATATCAGCATATAAGGAGTTGCACAACCTTCGTGTCCCATAAGGCAACTTGTCTAATGAGAAATTGACATTTCAATTGATCTAGGGTATTAGGTGATAAAATTTCACTTAATCTTATTATTCTCGACTAAATGAAAAGCACAAGTAGACACGACAAGTACTTATTCAAGCTTTAATTTCACTTATTCGACTTTACATGTACCCAGAGATTGTTACCTAGGCCTTGGTAACCAAAGTCCTTTTTTTCCTTTCTTTTATGATACCTTCTATTTCAGCAATCTCTCTAATTTTGCTTCAATAGGGTCTCCAAAATGGTATATGTCCATCACTTACCACAAATTTCATATTAATATAAACAGTTATCAATCGCAGACACTTCAAAGTAGAGGATCTTACATGCTCTAAAAGTGGGGATTTCAATTTCCAATGATGATATCAATATATGAGAATCATAATAACGTTTATAATTTACCATTCACATGAGCTATGAACTACAAGACTAATAAACATCATCATAGAGTAGACAATAAATCAAGAGTAATCTCACCAACTCAAATCAATGATTGGTAACTGATTTACTAATTAACTAACCTATCTTAATCTACACATAGTAAAACAGGGATGAGCATGCAGTTCAATCAGGCACACCATACCACAGAAACAAAGCCTAACAAGGTAGTCATTTACCTTGATGATACGATCAACCGACCATTTTATATAATTACTGGAACTTGTATGACTCACTCAAGATTAATCTTTAATTATAATATATTTTGTTTGAATGTGACAAAGCCGAATTGCAGCCGTCATTCCCAAGTTTACTCCTTTCTATATTTGATGCGGAGAAATTACTGAGAGACTCGATCAGGATTCATCCTCTCCACTGTGCGAACTTCACAATATCATTGAGCTTGTCTCGCTGCAACCAAAAACCTATAGTGAAGGTACAATCCTCATCAAGATGAATCTCCGTTTAGAAGCAAACCACCTGTCATAATCTAGTCTACGTTTTTAGGCACTCGGGAAAAATAAAAATCATTATCTTTAGGCATCACAATCTTGGGCCTGTTTCAGCACATTGGCGGTGGTCTTTTCCTTTTAACGGTTATATCATTTGGGCTTTCACTTACATATATCATTTTGGGCTCTCACTTGCATATATCATTTTGGGCTCTCACTTACAGGTCCGAAGATCTTTAAGATAGACCAACTAAAACCTTTTCAAATTGTAGATCAAACCTAGGCTCATATTTCTTTGTCATACCCTAATCACACATTCCCGCATTAAGAAAACTAACTTCCCCTGTTATCTGAATGGCAAGACGTATATTCAGCATGTTGTGTTGCTGGCAACAATCCGAATTCTGGATATCATTTATTGGAATTTTGTTCAGCAACCCTTTATAAGTCAATGCACCTTTTCTAAGTTAACACCATAAAAAAAATTTCCCATACTTTATGGCACCCTTTGTGGTTCGGGTACTTTGATTTGCAGATCTAGCTTCCCATGAGCGGCATTGGAGAAAACCCTCGATATAAGCTTGGTGTTATACGAATGTTAAAAGAGAAAGACCAGCCTATTAGTAACAATAAGGAACGCACACAATTTCTTGTTCAAAGTTGTACACACAATGGGTCTTCTTCTTCTTGAGAAAATTTTGTAACGGATATACCATACTATAATGATGATGTGATGTTGCAAATCAATACGATTTTATAAAAAGATCTTAAAATAATTAAGTTTTATTAATGTCAGTACTGTTACCTAGCATACCTGTTATACACAATACCCTCCCTCCTTTCCAAGGGAAATCCAGTTTCGAGTCCGATGTATTGGCAGCTTTGGGCGTGTCTCGTCTATATCGGGCCAGTGCAAGCGGACTGTGTTCAAAACTGTGGCTCATTTCGTAGACCAGCTGCTGGACCTTGTTCATTGTTTGATAAAAATATGTTCACTGGACACGGATGGAGTCAATGACAGATTTAGGAGGTGCGAAGGGGCAACCATATCCTCATAAATATGAGAATATCCATGAAGTATTAGAAAAATTTTATTTGGCTTTATATTTTATTGAGTTTATCCTCCATCAGATAAAGTTCCTAGATCCACCCTATATGATAGCCGAAATAGCCCCCACGGCAGCGTAGCTAAGGATTCGATCTTGTTGGCGCTACATCATGATCACAATGGCAAAAAGTTGGACATAATAATTGTGTTCTTTGGAATAATGTTATGGAATTTAGTCTTAGGTGGCAAAATAGAGTAGAATCTTGATTTTGCTATGATTAGTTCCCCGTGCACGTCTGTATAAATGCATAAAAAGAAATTAGGGAAACTTTTTTTTTCTTTTCTTTTCAGGGGTTTTCACAATGATCAAGCCATGGTGGATTAACCATCGGCCAATCTATCTTCGAAAAGTGTATTGTGTATAACAAGTATATATCACGTGATAATATTGACATAGTGACATCAATCAATAAATTTCAACTATTTTAAAAATTTTTAATAAAATCCTAAAAATAAAAAATAATCTTAAAAATAATTGAATTCTACTTATTTGTGTCACCACTTTAATACTATGATGTGGTATACATGGTATATATAAGACTTTGTTATATCTTTGGACCGACCCAAGGAAGTTACACCTTACCAGAGGAACGCTATTATGGAAATAGAAGAATTTCGAACGTAATAAAAACTATCTGTATTAGCATAAGGTTTGGTTTTTCATTAGCTTCACATATGCCACTGGTTTCATAGACTAAACCACGATATTGACAAAGATGCAAATCGAGACAAGGACCAAGTCAAGAGAATGAAATCGGGAAACAAAATCAGCTGAAAGAGATTATCTTTCCTCCTGTAGATATGAATGGACATTGTGATTGCTCAATAAATTTCAGGAGAAGCCTTTGGAATTTTTGATGTATTTAGTTTATTGAATTTTGCAACAGAATTGTATCCTAAGAAAATTACTGGAAATGTTGCTGTGTAGATATATGAGGTGAATTCCTTTATGCTTCTTGCAATGTTGCGTGACGGGACTCAAGGCGATTTCAGTTTCCCGTTTATCTAGCTTCCGATGGACCTTCTACAAGCCAACGTGGCAACCACCAGAGAATATCTTAACAATCCCTTTTAACTTTTGTGTCTACAACACCGATATCTACAAGTCCTATGGTCCCATAACTATTCTAGTTTAAGTGCATTGACCCATCAAGAGGTAAAACGTTTCTAAAATGAGCATTTTTATTAACAAGAACAGGACGTTTGTTTAAAGTGATCAAATACTGAAATATTTGAATAAACTCATGTTAATAGCAATGACTATATTTTAATGAGTTCATTTTGATGGGAGATTCGTTTTCTTCATTTTCTTACCTTTTTCTTTAAACATGCAAAGCAGGTGACAAATTTATTCCACTTTTTGAATGACATTTGGGATCAGTTTAGGGGTTGGGATTTGTTGGACGAAATTCGGATAATCTGTGATATGAAAAAATATTATGTTCGATTTGACAAATCATAAGTATGGGCTAGACTCTAAGCTTGTCTTATGCACACAAATTGTAAAGATTGAGAAAACAATATTGGGCTGACAGTTATCTTCCATTGATATTGTAAGAGTAAATATATACAGGCTGTTTGCTGAATAATTCAAGTAACAAATCAAGAGAATCGTGGAAAAATAAATCTTGAAGATTACAACTACGCTAACTACACAAGATATACAATCTACAACAATGACAGTATAATATATTTCCTAATACTCCCCCTCAAGTTGGAGAGAGAGGATTTCGAACTCCCAACTTGTGAAGGAGAAATTGGAAACGATCACGTCCGAGAGCCTTGGTAAAGATGTCAGCCAGCTGAAGGCGACTGGTGATGTGAGCTGTAGAGATAGCACTGGACTTGATATGTTCTCGTACGAAATGACAGTCGATCTCAATATGTTTGGTCCTTTCATGAAAGACCGGATTGGCAGCGATATGCAAAGCAGCTTGATTATCACAATATAACTTCATGGGTCGATCGCAAGGAACGTCTAACGCCAGAAGTAAGTTGCGTAGTCACAATAACTCGCTAACAGTAGCGGCCATAGCACGATATTCAGCCTCAGCAGAGGAGCGAGAAATAGTAGTATGCTTTTTCGTTTTCCACGAAATAGGGCTGCCACCGAGCGTAATAAAATATCCAGATGCAGATCGTCGAGTCATGGGACAAGAGGCCCAGTCAAAATCGCAATGTGCCACTAGCTCCATCGAGGAGGGGCGAAGAAGTATCCCCTGAGCTGGAGATTGCTTTAAATACCAGAGGACTTTGAGAGCTGCATTCCAGTGCCCTTCACGCGGTTGTTGCATAAACTGAGAAAGAATGTGGACGGAATAGCAAAGTTCCGGTTTGGTAATAGTGAGATAAATCAGATGACGAACCAGACGACGGTATCTGCTGGAATCGGCTAATAGATGACCTGAGTCATCGGATAGCTTATGTTGTTGCTCCATTGGAAAATGGGAAGGTCGGGATCCGAGCATCCCACATTCAGTAAGAATGTCAAGTTTATACTTGTGTTGACTGAGAAAAAGACCAGAAGGGAGTCAAGTAACTTCTATACCAAGAAAATAGTGAAGAGGCCCCAAATCTTTAACACGAAAGCAAGTACCGAGATATCGCTTAAAAGTGGCACAATAGTTTGAACCATTCCCTACCACGAGCATGTCGTCAACATAGACTAACACGGTAAGAAAGAAGTTATCTCTGGCAAGAGTAAATAGAGAGTGATCGGTACCAGTCTGTATGAAACCAAACCGTTGAAGGGCCTCAGCAAATTTGGAAAACCAATTTCTCGAGGCTTGGCAAAGGCCATACAAAGACCTATGTAGTCGACAGACATTCCTTGAGTAGAAGAAAATCCTGGTGGTAGGGACATGTACACTTCTTCCTCGAGATCACCATGCAAGAAGGCATTGTGAACGTCCATCTGGTGTATCTCCCATCCTTTTACAATGGCTACGGATAAAGGACATTGAACCGTAACAAGCTAAGCAACTGGAGCAAAGGTTTCATGAAAATCGATACCTTCAACTTGGGTAAATCCTTTGGCGACAAGCCGTGCCTTATACCGTTCAATAGTCCCGTCGGCACGATGCTTAATTTTGTAGACCCATTTGCAACCTACTGGACGTTTATCGGGAGGTAATGATTGAATACTCCATGTGCCATTTGCCTCGAGTGCCCGGATTTCCTCCGCCATGGCCTCACGCCATCGCGGGTCTCGTACGGCCTGTCTGTAAGTTCTAGGCTCACAATCAGAGTCAAGTGCAGCCAGATACGATAAATGCTGATTAGATAAATAATCATAGGAAAGGAAGTTCTCAATAGAATGACACATACCCAAGGATTTGGATGGAGTGAGTGAGCGAGGGGGGGTAATAGTCACAGTGTGACAAACATAATCTGATGATTGAGTTGGTGTCTTTCTCTGTCTCAATGATCTGCGTAACTCTTCAACATTACTGGCTATACCCGAGTCATGTGGATGCTCTGTTGGCACATAATCTGGGCGACTTAAGGCAGATTGATCAAGTGGGCTCTCGGTCAGGCCAGTAAGCCGTCCAATGCAGGAGTCTCATTCGGCCCGGGAGCTGGAACAAGTGTTGCAGGCTGCTACTCATTGAGGACAAGGCTCGGCCCTTGGGCTGTGTTGGGCCCAACTCTCCCATGTTGAGGCTGAGAAAGAGAATGGCCCACTGAGCTCAACTGTCGAGGGCCAGAGGTTGCACAATCCTAAGGAGAGGCCGGATCAAACTCCCCCTGGTGTGTAGACCCATCCATCGGGAAAGTGTCATCGGAAAAGTGGACAGGCCCAGCTGGGTCAATGTGTAAGCGCTTCTCCGATGCATCAGGTTCGGGTGGCGAAGAGAAGGGAAAGATATGTTCATAGAAGATGACATCCCGAGACACAAAAATTTCCTGAGATTGAAGATTACATACAGGCCACCCCTTTTTGCCAAAAGGATAGCCAATGAAAATACACCGTCTCGATCGTTCTTCAAATTTATCTTGAGTACGAGACTTGACATAACAAAGGGATCTGAAGACGCGTAGGTGAGATAAGTCTGGTGCTTTTCCAATGAGGACCTCATGTCGACTTGAACCAGCTAAGAGCGGAGTCAGTGTAAGATTATTCAAATGAGCAGCTGTAGTGACACACTCACCCCAGAACTCAACCGGTAGAGAAGCCTGAAAGAGTAGAGCTCGTGCCATATTCAAAATGTGACGATGTTTTTGTTCCACCGGACCATTTTGCTGAGGTGTGTCGATGCAACTGGTTTGATGGATGATTCCTTTCTCCAAAAAGAAGGCCTGCATGTCTTCCGATAAAAATTCGAGTCCATTGTCACTCCGAAGAATTTTGACAGTCCGATCGAATTGATTTTTAACCAAATTACAAAAGCCTATGAGAAAATATTTTACCTCAGATTTTTCTCATAGGAGATAAAGCCAAGTGCCTCTGCTGTAGTCATCAACCACGGTGAGAAAATAACGAGCTCCCGAAAATGAAGGAACTTTGTAAGGTTCCCATATATCACAATGAACTAACTGAAATAAAGACGTGGCTTTATTGACACTGCCTGAAAACTTGGAACGAGTTTGTTTTGCCCGATGACAGACATCACATCCTTTATTGAACTTCTCACCTAAATTTAAGTCAATCCCGCTTATTCTAACATGTCCGCCAGGATGTCCAAGACGCACATGCCATAACCCATCGTCATTTCTAGACGAACATGCCATGACTGAACGAGCCATGTGTCGTAGGTAGTAAACCCCCCGTTGATACTCACCCACCAATCGTCATCCTCGAAGTGCGGTCCTGTATGAGACAACCATCTTGTGAGAATGTGAACTGACAATTCATATCAGCAATAAGTCAGCCAACAGAAATTAAATTGCATGTAAAATCGGGCACTAATAGGACATCCTGTAAATAGATTTCACCCCCGAGAGCAGACGCTCCCATATGTGTCGCATGTAATGACCTCCCATTCGGTATATAAACAAGTGAAAAACTATCAATTATTCTCAGATCCTTAAGAAGGCTTGAACGGCTCGTCATGTGCATTGAGGCACCAGTATCGATAATCCATTCATTTGTTACAGAAATAAAATGGTTACTAGACATGGGCTGAGAATTGTTCTCATCAGTGCCCAAGATATTAAATAGGCGCTTTAATTGCGAATCCGACAATCCGTGAGTTGAGAAATTATTAGATTGACTCCCGGCTCTGTTAGCTTCAATCTAGACAGTTTGTGCAACATTCTACGCGGAATGAGCCTGTTGGGCAGGAGGAGGCCCGTAGGGTTGAGGCCCAAAGGAGTGGGGCCCGAATGTCTGCCCGAAAGTCGGCTGTGCAGAAGTCAGAGCATAATGGGCCTCTTGAATCTGTCTTGACCCATGTGAATTGTATCTTGGCCCGTTTGATGAACCAGCCTGTTGCCTTCGCCAGGAGGGATTACCGGCCCCTCTTCCGGGCTTGTCGGTTCGAAGGGGCCCACGATTCATCCCACGACCACTGCCCGGTGGAATGTTGTCTCTGTTTTGATGTTCAGCCCAGTCCGGGAGACCATGCAAGGCCCAACACATGGACTGGAAGTGGCCATCTCGTCCACAGAAATTACAATACGGTCGTTCCCGGGAAGACATGCGATTGTTGACTCCTTTCTCCACAAAGGCTACCGCTCCTGATTCCGTGGCTTGAGAAACGACTCTTTGTCGTTCATCGTGAATGACAATAGAATAAATTCTACTCGATGAAGGAAGTGGCTCCATACTAAGGATATTCGATCGTACCGTGCCATAGTCCGAAGTGAGACCCATCAAAAACTGATATATCTTCTCTTGTTCCTAGTGTGTATTTATGTGAGTTGCAGCTCCACACGTACATGCCGGAAGCTGGAGATAATTTTTGAGCTCGTCCCAAAGGCCTTTCAATTTGGAATAATATTCCGAGACTGTTTTTCCCTCCTGCCTCATAAGACAAATCTGAGATTTAATCTGATAAATTCGAGTCCGTTTACCTTGAGAATATCGTTCCTTAAGGTCTTCCCACAGTATTTTGGCATTGTCCACATGTACCACCGTAACTTGTAAGTCTTTTTCCAACGTGTTAAATATCCACGCGACCAACATCGAGTTACATACCATCCATTGTTCAGCAAGTGGGTCACCATCCTTAGGCTTCTTAATCGTTCCATCGATGAATCCAAGTTTATTTTTCGCACGAAGGGCATTCCTCATTGCCCGTGACCACGTCAGATAATTGCTTCCATTCAACAAGCAGGAGATTAATATGCTTCCAAGACTATCTGAATTGCCGAGCATGAAGACCGAAGGAATGGTAATTGGGTGGGGTTCATTCTGTTTGGCCATTGGGGTGCTTGGGACGAAAGGGGATGACAACCGTGAATTGAATGGCAGAAGGAAGGAATTATTGGAGCTGAAAAGGATTGGTGCTCTGATACCTTGTAAAGATTGAGAACAATATTGGGCTGAAAGTTATCTTCCATTGATATTGTAGGAGTAAATATATACAGGCTGTTTGCTGAATAATTCAAGTAACAAATTGAGAGAATCGTGGAAATTAAATCTCGAAGATTGCAGCTACGCTAACTACACAAGATATACAATCTACAACAATGACAGTATAATATATTTCCTAATACAAATAATTATCTAAAATCAAAGTTCTTCCTACAGGACAGTGAAGGGCACTGCCGAACCTGCAGCCATATTCTAGAATGAGAGCATCCAACTCTCTGAAACATCCCATCTTTCTTAAGTTCACCCGACTCTATATTTTCGATCGGATCATCTTCACGGTATTTGCACGATGAGCATAGTTCTTTGCAATCCCTACCCTGCTTGTTTATTTTCAACAACAATGTCATAGAAGTATGTCCATTTTGAATCAGTCTAGCTATTTTGTTGTAGATATCTCAACATAATAATCCCATTTCATTCAAGCTTCCAAGAAAAAGCCCTTTAAAAGGAAATGACCAGATTTTTCTGTTCAAAAGCCGTCAATATATTCTAGAATTTGCTTATGAACATAATTCGATTGCATTTCAATTTATCCTAAGTCTAATACAAGGATAGAAGATAAATAGAAATAAAGGGACACCTAAGCCTCATGATAAGGATCAAACGCATAATTTCTTAATTGTAGCCTGTATCTTGTACCATTGTACCAATAATAGTTCCTCATACACCAAAAAGATTCAAGATTAACACTAAACCTACCATGAAAAGTTACGTTTCCAATATTAGTTTTTTTTTTTTGTAAGAAAAAGATCGCAGTATTAGTGGCGACCCGGCTCCTGCTATGTAATGTTTGGGTTTTTCATGTTTAACTGTATGAGACGAACTAAATAATGAACTAATTAATCAATACTAATATTGATCACATCGATGTAACACCACCAAAGATCAAGTATAGTTTAAGAAATCAATGTCCACCAAAGCACAAGTTTAGGAACCTCTTCAAGCAATATCGCTTAAAGCGAGACTCGAACCTATAGCCTCGGCCTCACCAAATTACATGGAAGTGAGATTTAGATCACTAGACTACCGTCATTTGTTTCCACCATTAGTAAGTACAAAATTTGATCACCAGTCCTACTTATAGAGCTAGGTACATGAACGTTTGAATAAATGAAGAGCTCAAATGTTTTGACAATATTGAATGCAATTTATCTAACATCTCAAGGCACGTGGGCAAAGACCAAAAATGTAGATTGAGCTTGCTTCACGTTACAACCTTCACAGTACTGGTCATTTATTACTATTTATAACTACCAGATGACTCATAATTCCCATGGTAAGTATCAATTACAAGTATCAAAATATTCATCGGTAAATGTAAATTGAATGAATTATTAGTTAATTATGTATTTTGTTGGATTTGACCTGGAAAACAGCCCATAATCCCCACAAACTTCTAATATCGCTAACTCCCATATTACAATTTTTTTTTCACTTTCCATAATCTCATGATCAATAATAATAATAATATCATTCCTTTATCTATTGGCAATTGACCTTAAACCTCTTCTTTCATTACTGTAATTGAACATCGAATCACGGAAATTTCTCTGCGGCAACTGGTACACGCTTGATCTTATTGTCACGGCGTTACCTAGAAACCGGCAAACGTCTTCAATTTAGAACAACAGGTCCTCCGCTTAATCAATTATTCATAATGTCATCATAATGAAAATCACACATACAAATAAGAAATAATAGCCAGCAGAGCAACTTGAGAGAAAGATTTATAATATGTTTAAGGTCTTGATAAGGTATTCTGAATGCTAAGGAATGTTGCATGACAAGGTATCAGCCTACTAGCAACAGTTAAGAATGTCGACAATTTATTGCTGAAAATTGTGTACTTTATGGTCATAAATAAAGAAATGGAATAAGCCAGAGATCATCTTCTTCATGCCCAAGAAAATTTCACTCCTGGTTCCAACATATCAAAAAATAATAATAATAAAAGAAAATAAAATGACATTTTGGCTGCTTTGGTTTGGGTATGTCTCCTCTACACCGGATCAGTGCAACAGACAGTCTTAAAAAACGGCGGGTCATTTCGGTAGACCAGCTGCTCTTGTTTGCTCGATTAGAAGGTGGGCAGGTAATGCTCCGCATTTAACCGTAAATGTATCAGAAGACTGAACAATTAATTCTAACTCTAATTCTATCAATATAATATCAACAAAAAACTAATACATTTAAAGAAGTAGGTGTTTGCCGAGGCCTAACTTCAATGATCTGTTTTATTAATATTGCTTCAAATGAGACTCCAAATCTAACTGTCTGGGGCCTCTACTGTACTAAACCGCACGAGAGTAAGTTTTAAACTATTAAATTATCACTGTAAGTGGTTTGATAGACAAGCTGCTACACTGGCACGTCTACAATTTGATAAAAATATGTTCACTGGGCAGATATGGAGGGGGAACAAACCCCCTACGGCAAGGCAGCCAAAATATGAGATATTGTTGGCTGGCTCAATGCATAATGTTAGTAATCGCAAAAGGCTGGGCACAATCATTGTGTTCTTTGAAATAATGGTTTTGGGATTTTGTCGTAGCAGACATAAAAGCATACAATCTTGGTTGATTTTGTTATAATTAGTTCCCTCGTGCACGTCCGCATAAAAAACTAAAAAGAAAACGAAGCCTAGTTCTTGTTTTCTTTTTGAGGGTATTCGTAATGATCAAGCCATGGTGAACCTACTACCCAGTACCATCATCCTGGTAAACATTTGGTTCCCGGCTTGACTTTGCTGCAAAATTCTTCCACTTTAAGCACAATTTATCAACTGTCTAGGTATATTTTCTGGTTAAATAGTAGCTAAAAAAATTATTTCACCTAGTTGTAAGTGGTAAACATTATTGGCAGTTCTCCCTTCCTATTTTTATTTTGGAATGGTGAATTTCATTGATATCCACAAGTGTGTTTACATATTATGTACAAGTAATTCTTAAATGTATGACCACCGAGAATTGTGAAGTCGATACTCTAGGCGGGGAAGTTATCCCCTTAGTTTAAAACAAATGTGTTGCTTAAAATGTGCGCTTGATATTCAAAAAGTCAACTGTCAATCTACTAATTCCAATTAGTAGTACCTATTTATGTTAAGGGATAATAATGCGGAGGTCCTATAACTTTGCCATTTTTTGCAATTAAGCCCTATAAATTTGACAGTGGCTAAATGAGTCCTATAACATATGCTCCATGACTTGCTCGAGTTCAATACATGTGCAACCATTACCAAGACGATGATGTGGTAGATAATGCCATTAAAGCACGCATGCATGGCATTTTCTCGCTCGTGTGGCACACTGAAGTAGACATGTCTTTGCACATGTGGACTACTCACATTAAAACCCTCCCCCACAGTTGTTGAAAATCCCCAAATCCCCAAAATTAGAACCCTAGAGCCAGCATTCTTCGTGAAATCGCCACAATGTCATCCTTGCTTGCAAATTCTCTCTCGCAAGGTTCGTGGTTGAGGCCTCTGATTAGCTTCTAGCTCCCATGCCAAGACTTCTCCTTCAGCGGGAGGGAGTTGTTCTCCTTTGTCCTCGTCCATATCAGCTTGTCTAATGCGTGCTTTCCTCTGTTCCCTTAACCATTCATTAAAGGTTCTTTCGATTTCCAGGTTGTAAGGAACAAGATCACCACCACCAGCTCGGCCCATATAACAAGTAGTACTTGAAAGGCATAAATTAAACAAAATTAAAAGAATGAACTAAGGATAATTTGCTTGGTATTAATATCAATCAAAAATTTGAAAAATTAGGTCCCCAGCAACGGTGCCAAAAACTTGTTCGCGATTCTGGAATCGGAATACGCAAGTGCACGTGTCGGAATGAGTAATGGAGTGATGAGATCGAGTATCGTACCCACAGAGACCTAACTTCAAAATCCGACTAACTATTAAAATTAAAACAATTACCCTTATTCAAACAATTGAAAGTGAAGTCAATAAAATAGAACAAATCAACAAAGGAACCGACCAACGAGAATTTAGATTATGAAAACCTAAGGATCACAATTTCCCCTAGTTATTATTCTAATTCCGATTCATCTCTGCTTATGCCGCCAATTGATTAATGTCACTAACCTAGGGTTCGATTCTCGCCTTACGCAGCTCTCGCTTGTGGTAAGACCGTACTCTCAAGATCGGCTAACCTACTCTATCTCTAGGTGGTTAATCACGTGAAAGCCCTTTATGTTCCAACCCTAATTGATTACCTAGGGTGATCGGGTATATCTATATTCCTCTCACGAATAATTCTGTCTCTCAATACAAATTAACCTAAATTATATTTTACCTGGCTTAATCTAAAATTCCTCCCTTGAGTTCAATTAGATTTCCACTTCAACCTAATTATTGATTAGACAATTAAGTTGCATTAAGAACGGTAAAAACATAAGCAACACAAGTAATCAACGAACATAATTGAGACAAATACGAAATTAAAATAAACAATAGGTTTCATTGGTCACCTTAGGATGGAATGTTTAGTTCATGAAGAAAACAAAATCAAATAACGACAAGAATAGAGAATACATCATTCGAATGATAACAAAGAAAGAAATAAATAATTGATGCAAACTAATCCGGTATCTCCACTCGAATTCGATCTTCAATCTCGATCTTCCTCCTTGCCTTCAATGAATTTTTGTCTCCCTATCCTCAAGTCTTCAGCCCCGGGATCCCCGATTCCCCGATCAAAGATGCTTTTCACTCTCATTTCTTCCCCTCTAAATAGAGATATTTTTCTTTCCTAATATCTCTCGAGATAATATTCTCTCCAAATCTTGTTTCCAAAAATATCTCTAATAATAGAAGGGAAATATTTTGATTTTCTCGTGAATGTCTTCAAGGATTCTCTAACGATTTTTCATGATCTCGGCATCCCACAAGTCAAGGAAACTTATATTCCCATATCCAGCAGATTCTGCGTGAGTGTCATGACACCACGTTACAATAATGCGGAACAGAACAGAACAAAATGCATTCTATTCTAATTTGTAATGACACAGTGTTATGACATTGCTGATAGCTCGTAATCCTTGATTTCTTCCTTATCTTCTCAAGTCCCAATCAGCTTGTAACCTGCAAAATAATCCTGACTCAGTACCTAACATCACAAAACACCATGGGGACAAGAAAATATCAAAGAGAAGACTAATGAGATTCCTAATTAAAATAACTATAAAATTTGACTTTAACTTAAGATTTCACAACTATTTAGTATTCAAAGTGATTTAATAACTCTATTTTTCCTAGAGTTATCAAGATGCGATAGGGAAAGACCCTGTTGTTGAAACAACGACTGAATTCAAACCATTTCAACTGTGGAATTTGCAACACTTTTATATTCAGCTTCGGTGCTTGAACAAGTAACCATACGTTGCCCTTTTGATCTTTATGAGATGATATTAGGCTCAAGAAAGATAGCCAATCCACTAACAGATCGATGATCTCCTGGATTTCCTTCCCGATCGACATCAGAAAAATAGTGAAGAATGTGTAGAAGTCCCTTACAAGTTACCAAATCATGATCAATGGTGCCATTCAAACATAATAAAATACGCCTAACAGACCAATGTGACATAGTTGGCTAAACATAAACTGACACACATGTTGTATTGCAATATATGATCGTGTCAGAGTAAGGTACTGCTGAAGAGAACCAACTATTCAACGATAGAGAGATGGATCAAGGAATAAGTCACCGTCAGTGATAGAAAGCCAAGCACCATATTGTATTAGGGAAGCAACCAGTGTTCAATCATGCATAGAGCTGCTCTCAAGGATGTCATGAATGTATTTGGCTTGAGTCAAGACAATGCCATTAGAACAAGATTGTACCTTAATGCCCACAAAGAAATGAAGAGTTTCTAGATCTTTTATAGTAAATTCTCACTAAAGAGCAACTAAAATGACAAAAAAGGAGCAAAAGGAGAGGCTGTGAGTATAATATTGTTGACAAAAATCACTAGATAGACAACATAGGAGGAGGTAAATAAAATAAATAATGAGGCGTCTGTTGTATAGCCATGGGAACCAAGTGTCTAAAGGAAGGAGCTCAATCAAAGGAACCATACTCGAGGGGCTTAAGCCCATACAGTGATCAACGTAGATGACAAACATAATATGGGCAAGTAGGATCCACAAAGCCGAGAGTTGTTGCATGTACACTTCTTCATTGAGAAATCCATCAAGCAAAGCATTCTTGACGTCCAATTGTTTGATTGGCCACTAAAGAGTAACAACAATTGAAAGGATAGTGCAAATAGCGACAAGTTTGATCAGTAGATTGAAGGTTTCATCATAATCAATGCATTTTCGCTGATTGAAACCTCGTGCTAGTAAGCGAGCTTTAAACCAATCAATAGAGCCAAGTGTGATTGGTGACAAGAGCCTTGTACTTATCAACCGTTGTTGCACACCATTTTAGATCTCTGCATGCCATTGGAAAAGATCATGACTCCTTAATATGAACAAAAGCAATGAGCGCAATAGGATGCCGAGAACGAATGAACCGGTGAATTGGGATATGCGTTCATGGATGATCAATCAATGCCCTGTCCTATGTCACAATAGTAGGTTGACCAACCTCAGTAGGAAGATCTGATATGATACGCCAGTGAAAAATGTAACAATATCTTTAAAAGGTATACGTTATCAATTGATAGAATAATGAGATACGTCACTTTTTTTTATTAATATACCAAAGAATTATTGGACGAATTTACAAATAATATGATAAATTCAGCTCATATAAGAGTTTATTGTTATGATTATTATTATGAGAAAATCAAATGAACCTTAAAATTAATTTCAGAAAAGTATTTCTGTTTTTTTTTCCACCTCTCCTATAAAATAAACAGTTCCTCGAGATTGAGCGCATTTTATTCACTGGTTAATACCTGGAACACATGGGAGGAGTACATATGAGAATGGTTGAAGCTTGCAAGTAGCCAGATTGATAGATTATCCGTAGAGGCATACTTGAAAAGGAATCTGACCTACTGATGGGTTAGGTTCGTCTGTATGTTGTCAATTCACTGCATTTTCAACACAATGAATCTACAAGGAGGAAAATCCTACCGTCAAGTTATCGAATCGTTAAGTAGATGAAAAAAAATAGTTGTAAACTATTAAATTCTCTTTTTAATTTAAATTACATTTTTATTTGAATTATTAATTGTGAATCATTAAATTAAACTATTAAAGTGTCAGATGATTATACTGTAAAATTTCATACATAATGATAGCCTCATCTATACCATCATATACAAATATTTGGAATGTTTTCGTGTCTTTTTTATTTTTTATATTCATCCTTAATCTAGTTTACATATTAATAGCCGTGGCTTGCATTTGCTTTATAAAATGCTACATATTAAAGGTAAATTAATAATTTCCCTCATTTTTTTCTCATTTCATATCTATGATCTTAAAAATAGAAATATTTCTTTACCTGGTTAGATTTACCTATCTCACTTCATATATACAATTTTAGTAGAAAAAATTTATCATATTTTTTAAATGGATGATTTAAAGTTGTAAAACTTAAAAGGTAAAATTGATCTAGTATAATTATGATAATTGAGAATACCCTATCTATTATCTTAAGTTAACGAATCTTAAATAAATTAAACTGCAATATGTTATAAATAAAAGATCAAATTATATAAATTCATCATAGCATACCACATTTACTTATTTTTATTTTTCTTTCTATGGGTAGTATAGAAAGAAAATACTTATTTATTTATGTGTGTATATATACTTATTTACGTGTATATAGAGCGAAATTGTCACCAATAGCCAGAAAAAATTTATTGTACATTAATTATGAGATATGACGAGATATTGGTCAGAAGTTTATTTTAGAAAATCATCAAAGTATCGAGATATTTCTAATTAGGTTATTTCTATTTATTGTATAAACTCTGATAAATAGTAGTTATCGGTTACTGTTAATTGAGTAAAGTGATTAAGATCCATGTCTTAAACTACGTTAGAGAACTCTTATGGTGCACAGTTCATAATCAATTATACAAATTAAAAAAGAATGTAATGACTCACAAATCATTTCTCGCACCAAGTTAACCATCTATTGCTTTGACCGTAGAATATTCCCTAAGTTATATTATATTCACTTGCAAGAGAAAATAATTAATTTAGTAGATTGGAATCGGCCGTCGTTTTTCTAGATGATAAAACAAGGATGCCTTTTATTTATAGGCTTGTGAGGTGGGTTACAGGGACAGGAATGCAGATCTTTGATTGTAACTCACTCAATTTGTCTTCTAAAATACCCCTCTTTTTAAAAATTATTGCTCTTGGACCTAATAAAAATCTCTAAAATTCTTTATCTTTTTATCGTCAGATAAGTACTCAATTATGCCTTATTGTCGTATTGGGAATTTTGAGTTGGAGTCTTAAAAGAGCCCTAATTGATGAGGTTAACTCATGGTGACCTAGAATCAACGATATAAAAAAGTATATCAAAAAGATATTGTCTATTACGTATGGATCATACGGTTTTGTTGTCAAATGATACCTCTCCAGGAAGAGGTTCTTGCGAAGCAGTTCATAAGTTTGAATATCTTCCAGAATGTCAGCTAAACAGGTTGACTCACTGTAATAGGTTTAGACTTTATGGTATGAAAATACTCGTCTTAGAGGAATTGTCTGTCTAAAGTTGTCTCCCTTTAAGTAAGACCTCTTCTTCTCGGGGTTTTCATGATCATGTCATCCACGTAAACCCTGATTTGCTTGTGCATCATGTCATGGAACACAGTGACCATGGCCCGCTGATATGTGGCACCCTCTTGAGTCCGAAAGGCATGACTTTGTAACAAGAAGAATTTTACCCACTTAGTGAGTTGATGTGGCTCAAACTTGAATTAGACCGGACACACTATCATTTTAAATATCATGTTGTATAAACAAAAAAAATGTGTTTCACACGGCTATCTTCTGCACTACAGCTAAAGTCCATGACTACATAGTATGTACTCATTATAAAATGACGACAATTTTACTCAGAAGATTCGCATGATACATGCGATATCTGCGATACTGAAATCTCGCAAACAATCGGGTTGGATTGATTGATGTTTCCTTGTAAGAATATCTTCCCACTACGGAAATTCTGTATCCTGGGTCCCTCTACAGCTCATAAATTGACTTTAACAGCCCTAGAATTCCAGTAATGGAAAGTCCTCCAGCATGCATGTCGAACATCACATGCAATGATAGATTTTGTGTCAATTATTTAGATTCTCTTGGATAATGAAATTTCACGGTTTGAGATTAAAATGTGAACGTAAAATACTTGTATCATTTACCATTCTATAAGTCATGGAAGAGGATTTAATTATCACTAATAAGACCCTAAAAACAGTGCAGGACCTCTTCTTTCCTAGTTATAAATCTTGAATTCAAGCTTTCCTCATAGAAAAAAATTATGATAAAAATGAGTTTCATCTCTTAATGATTTAGTTAACTGGAACTTGGATTATTTGGATTTAATCATATATCGGGGGGGCAAAATCGGGAAAGAAGGCTAAAGCAGTACACTTTCATAGGCTCACCGACCTCGCCTGTGCAATTTCACGTTCAGCATGTGTATTAATTTGCTTTTTCTCAATGCTCGTAGAATCATCCATTTTGTCTTGTTGTAATCTCTCCCTTCTTATCGAGCACCCTATAGTACAGACAATGCCTTTCTTTGTCTTTGCTCGGTTATAGTACAGACAATATCTAAAGCACAAGAGATGTGATGATGTATGAAATGGAGCAAGTAGCCATGGCGGGCTCCACGGAAAACCCTAGCTGGGATAATTGTTTCTCAACCCTACAGCTCCTTTATAATTAATTAGTGCTAATCCACCTCCCTTTAATTTCCTAGTCCAATCTCTAATGATTTTCACCTATGAGATCCGGCTGTTCTGCACCTCGAATTGCAATGTTTAAAAGGAAGACAGCAATAATTCACTCTACTCTACATTAAACCTACTGCCTAGGGCGGTGACCTAATGGTCTAAAACTTACTCTCATATGATTTGGTAAGGTCAAGGTCGCAGATTCGAGTTTCACACTAAAAGAGGCTCTTGAATTTGTGCATTGGTGAACATTAACTTCTTAAACTATACTAGACCTTTGGTAGTACTGTAATGCTAGTATTAATTAGTACCGGTTACTCAGTTCATCTAATATGTCCATGGTTGAATACAAAGCTCAAACATTATATAACGAGAGTGGCTGAGTCCCCACTCCTACTATCCTCCTTTTATTTCTACCTCTAGATTAAACTAAGCTAATAGCAAAATCAAACACCATTTTTCGAGCTTATTTGTAAAATGTGATAAAGATATGTGAATTAAATTGATTCGAAATGAAATAAGTTACTCAAATATCTCTATTTACATGATAATTATTAAGTTTATATATATATATATATATATATTTGCTTATAAATGAGGTGTGATACTTGCAAGAAGGTAAGTGGAAGAGAGATAGGTCATAGTATTTGTCACGCAATATGATCTAGCCAATGTATGCCTACTTGAACCCTAAATATATGCAAGAAGCCATCAACCATGCAAACAAAAATAATGTATGTGATGACACATGCATAAACAATAGAAGGATGTGCCTTGGCTGATCTAATATATTGAATACTTCTTATATAAGTATTTCCAAGAAAACTTCTTGCAAGTCTGTCAATGTGGAGATGGGACACCACGTCAGACTGCTTTATGTTGTCAAAAACCAATGAGAACTAGTCATACTAATAGATATTTATAAGAGAATTCGAGCAGTAAAACGTAAATTAAAATCTTTTTAAAAATAAAAAAATACTAAAAATAAAAAAAATTCTAAAAACCTAAATAGCTACATCAAATTAGTTAGCAAGAAAAGGAAATACATGCATGTCAAGTATAATAAAACATGAATTTTTAAAAGATTTCTAAGGGATTCTTAAGGTTTTAGGATTTTTTTTTTGTTTTTAGTTAAAATTTGAATTTACATCTTATTTCCTAAAGCTTTACTTATAAATCTATTTATGTGACTAATTTCTATTAGTTAATAATACCACTAAACAACGTTAGCGTGGTATCCCCTCATCATAGAAGACTTTCTCGTAAATGTGGCAACGGGGAAGAACAATCATATTCATACAATCAGTAAATATGACAATTATACCGTAAATAATGTTATGCTTGGAGAGCAGTGACGATATTCGTTATACTTGTAAACATGAAAATGAACCATAACATAACGTGTCGTGCTATCATGCTCTATATTCTCAGATAACAATGCTATATCAAACGTAATATAACAATTAGATTTATGTACCATCTATTGTGTCCTATCTATCTTGATGTCAGATTGCAGAATAGCCAACATGTTAGAACTCTTACTGATCTGGAATTGATGCAAATGTTATGTAAATTTTGATATATTAGTAAAAGGAAACTACATTTTGAACTCTCAAAAAAAAGAAAAAACAGAGAGAGAGAGGCCGTTTTCGTGATATTTTGCAAGCGATTCCACTTCCACAACCAGACATCATACACATGTATTCTATGTTATTATTGTTGGATTAAATTACGTGAAAAGTCAATTTGTATAAGCGAGGACAAGAGCATAAGAAGAGAAACGTCAATTTACGTAAAGGTTTGAGCTTTGTTAAACTCATCTTACGTCTCATTCTTAGTCATACGATTTAAAAATGAATTTATAATTTTTTTTATCATTTATATTTGTGATTATATATCGATATACCACCATGCTATTGAATGTTGCACTTGTCAAGTACCCCAAAAAGAAATGATATGGTTTAAAGTTAAGAATAACGGCCCAAGAGTACCAAAATTAGTATCGTTAAATAACAGACCCGTGATATTGCACATAGTATTAGAACTCACCGCAATCCAAAATGATGGGATATTGTAGGTGGTTTTGTATAAGGTTGACCGTTAGCCGAAATTGTGGGAATAGTTTGGATCCTCAACCAAGTGGTGGAGAATTATTCAAACCATGTCCAATGAGAAATTCTAAGGTGATGTGACGTGGGAAACCACCAATCAAAATGTGACAAACGAACAAATTAGTATTGATCACCTGAGCATTTGTCATAACTATTACTAATTAAAGTAATTTCATTGATTTTTTTCTCAACATGTCATTCTAAAATTGGATTGTTTAAGATTTTTTTTTTCTAATTGAAGAGCCTAGCAAAAATGCTAGGGATGTCAAGGAGTTTGTCACGCTCTTTGATCCCACATTGATTATGTAATGCAGAAATCTTAGGTGTATATAGATAAGGTCTGAATGACTTCAACAGTACCAAATCTAGCATTTTTGAGGGATTGGTCGCGATATTACAACTTTAATCCAACCGGACAAAACGTTAGTAATCCTGAAACCTCATCATGAAACCTCACAAAGCATACAACAGATAAATCAAAACCGGTTCCCGCAAATACTGACTTCGTTTATTGCTCGGGTGGGCGATTGATTGCATCATATATTATGCATTGTTCTTCCAGCTAGCCTCTTCTAGATCAATGATTCTGCAACCTAGAAAGCACTTGAAAGGATTAGGGCAGCTGATCCGAGGAACAAGGGAATGATGAGCATTGTTGATCAACTTCAACGACATCAATTATTAGAAGATGCACCCTTTTCATGCACGCATGGGTGGGACAATATTGCAGAACCAAGTCCAACGTACGTGTGCGATGTCGCGTTTAAAATTAAAGAAAGAAAGGTTTGGCGGTGAAAAAAGAACTTACACTTTCACACCGGTCCAATTCACACCTTATCTATATATCAATTGAGATATTGAAAAAAAAGATTCAATGCACTGGAAAAGGAGGACTTGCTTCTTCTAGATCCATGATTCATGCAAAATGTGCGAGTATTTTTGCCTTTTCATTCACGAGAAGGAATAACTTAATGCATGTGTTTAGCTTTATCACTGATCGAGTTTCTACTTTGGTTTGAATAAGTCGTAGGATGGTAACATATTTGGGCTCGACCCGGTTCAAACAGGTCATGACTTGGCCCCTGCACGAAGCATGCCGGGTCCAAGTATCCTCTTCGACCTGAGTCGACCCACACCATTTTATAATATTATGTTATATAATCATATACTTCAGTATTCTATTTTACATTTAAATTTTGAAAGCTTTTATCTTAGTTAATTAAATTATTTTTATTCTATTTTGTTAAAATTGTGTAAATTTGAGATATTTTAAATGTGCTATTATAAGTGTTAGATTCATATTATATTTTAAATTATATTTAATATAACATTTATTAATTATTTTAATTAATCACACCAAAATGTCCCCACAAATCGGCGAAAGTTTAGATTGAGCAGACTCGTGACAGGTTACAGGTTGAGATGGAACAGTGGGACAAGGCATGGCAGATTCAGGTCTTTAGATCTCCATCACGATCTGGCCCATTATCATTCCTAATTGTTAGGCGGTGGCTTAATGCACTTTGGTACCTAAAACATCAATGAGCTATTGATCGATCAAAGAGAAAAGAAGAATTATCAGTTAAAGGCTTCTCATATTATTTGTGAAAGATAAAATTATGCCGTCACTTTCGACTACATTCATGCGAAACAATGAGTTCGTGCATGTACTTAATCATCACATGTACAAGTAATGACCGAACAGCGTTTACCACTGGAGATCTTCTTCAAATCTCAAGATCATGCTTTTCATTATTTTTATAAGAATATAAAAATAAAATAAGATAAAATAAATTGGGCAAACGTGGAAAAGAAAGTTTTGTACCCCAAAGTCAGTATATTTTAAATCACTTAACATTTTTAAGCAATTATAGATTTTCCTCTCACCAATCACTTTCATTTATTTTGTGAAACACTTATTTCATGGAACACTAAAAAATTCAATAATTAATATTCAGCACTTTATTTTAAGCCAATCAAACACCATATTAATTTTTTCAAATAAATCTATTCTATTCATTTTGAGAATTTGTGGAAAAAAATATATATATTTCTAAAAGATGTCTTTAGATCGTGAACACGTGTAATATATGATAATTTACACAACAGACTCATTATGTATTACACGTTCAATGTTTATTCGTGTAATGTAATCCAATCTCTCAGCCCTCGTATGTCAACCAAAGAAAATGTGGAAACAAAAGAGTGTGCACTTGTACTGAAAAGATATGGAACCAGCTAGAATCTATCCGATAACATAGGTTTTAAGTAAATGCCAATTAGATTCAGGAATAGTTCAAGTAATGAATTGAGGAACCGGTTAAAACTGATTTCAGTGTCAGCTCCAACTAGTGGGCACCTGAAAAAGGTACTTAAAACCTGGTATAAAAAGAGACCAATTTATGTGTGATTGGCTTCAACTGTCTAAAACTTTCTCTTTCGAATTCTAATTCTTCTGTTAATTATATCATTGGATTTTTAACTCCAAAAACTTCATTTGACAAAATAATTATATGTATTTGATAAATTTATAATGTTCAAAATATTAATAAAATTTATATACTAATTATGAATATTGATGAAACAAACTAAAATTTATACAGAGTAAATTAATATGTACTAAACTCTAGTAGTACAATTATACTAAACTAACGAAACTATAGTTTTAACAGTAATTATAAAAGTCTATCATAAACTCAAGAGTTTAATAGTAATTAAACCTCCAAAAAATTTTAAAATAATCATAATTTAAAATGATAAATTACCCAAAACATGTTAGATAATACATGTTTCAAAGGGTCCGGATTTAAACTTAAGAAATCGGCCCTATATAGGAAAGATCTGAGTAACATGAAAAAAATAAGATATCTAAATTCGATCCCCAAGAGAAAGATAAAGTATGCATATATAAATTTCTAAAAATAGATATTATGAAATTCAATAATAATGATAGTAGCAGGAATAGTAGTAGGGAATATGTCTCGGTTGATTGTACATACAGTTAGAGATAAACTGGCATCGGTTGCTTAAGTTTCCTTCTCAGCTCGGGAGTTTGGTTATAGCTCGACATCTATTTCCATGTAACTAGGTGATGCATAATTTTTTGTGAGTTGAACCAAATGTCAATATTTCCCGGAAAAAGGGGGAAGATGATATTTAACCGGAAATACGATACTTAAAAATAATTATTCGCTTTTGATTTTCTTATGCAATTTGCAGTGAAATTGCTCTGCGCGATATGGCCATATTATGATAAAAACAACAATTTTGTTTTTTTTTTTCAATGAGTAAATTGGTGTGTTCATTAAAATTAGAATTGAACAAAAGTTACATCAAAAGTTGAATTAAAAGGATGGAGAGGAAAAAAAGGGGGGGATGGAGGCACAAATAAAACACAAAAATTCAGATACTTTGATCACTTCTTTATTTTCACCATATTCAATCAATAGTGCCCAAAATTTCAATGACTCTTGACTAAATTTAGCTTTAGTCCGGATGGGTCACTAGGAGGTAAAACTCTCCCAATGTGAATTTTCTCTATTCTTAATATTCGAATCTAATACCTTACTTAAGAGAAAGAGGCATCCTATCACCTCAATCAATCCATTTTAGTTAAGTTTTTCTTTGATTCGGCCTCGTTTACAACATTACATGTTTTATTCGCTCTAATCGTACAGTTTATTTTCTTTATTGCCAATCTAGAATTTCCAATAGAATAGTTACTTTAGAAAATTTTCAAATTGAGATAAAGAAAGAAAACTAAGAGAGTCTTCTATGTAATAGATATATCATATAGTGTTTATTAGTATAGTATGTATAATATGCCGGATTTTGTTAACTATTTTTCTGATACATTAAATAACTATTATTTGTATACTAATTGGGAAAGAAACCAGAGTTAGTTGTCACCCTCATATGAAATCGAAAAAAATGTCCACTCAAGATCAGTAGTTAAGAACAGGTATTTAAGAGTACATGGTAAGTATAAATTACATTATTATGTGAGGATAGATGTTGAGGAATAAAATTCTTTATCGAAAAGAACATAAAGAAGATCATGGTTTACGAGAGGATTAAGTACACCACCTAATAGCTTAGATTTTTGGGAGGAAATGATCTAGTCTATTGTTTGTCCTGATGAAAAATTTTATTAGTATCAAAGCAGATAACTATGTGAGCTCACATTTAACTAGTCTTCAAGTGTGGAACTCGTTGATAGTAAACTAGAGATCGGAAGAAAAATATCAAATTTTATGATTAGTTGTTGAATCGGAGTATGAAACTCATAGTAAGTTAATAGAGTTCAAAGGAAAAAGTCTGATTGGAATAAAAATTTTGCAGAAAGAGTCATCCGCTGTCGCGATAGACATCATGCTACCAGCCCCCAGGACAACGTACACTCTCTCCAGTGATCCTCCCAATTTTCGGAAATTAGCTTTTAAATCAATTATTCAATGATCTAGGAGGGTTTGTGATAGTCGCGGTGATGTTTAATAACTTAATTCAATATCAGATGATTAGCAATTTAACTTTAAAAAAGTCGAACAAACTCATTATTTTCTCATTTGTTTAATGATCCAATGTATGGACTGTAAAATTGTCATAATAACTCATATCAGTATTTTATTACCTGCAACTACAAAGGCTGATCAAGACAACTTAGCAGTTTTTCTCTTAAATAAAACAATAAATTAGAATTACAAACCATTAAATTTTTTAATTAAAAAATTATTTATCTAAAAAAATATGAGTCCTAAAAAATTATAAAAACATGTCGTGATAAGAATGTATCGAGCTCCCAAGTCTAGGAAACCAACCCCGACAGACTCTTGGGACTGATCGAGGGTGTAATCTTTGTGGGCTGCTCACTGGATCCCAAGGAAGATTTGGAGTATCCTCTTATTAATGGCAAGTCACCCCACAGGAGATCCGAGAAAGAGACTTCGATCTACCCGTGTCGCTTTGCTGTGGATGGAGAGCTGACTCTGACTTTATAGAGATCTTCTCCTCATCCTGTCGATGCCATCCCATCAAGAAAGCAATATCACCTCAATGTTCATTGAATATGTATCTTCTTATCGAGGCGAGAAGTCTGTTGGCTGAGTAATTATACCAGGAGAGAATGCTGATTTTATATTTTTTATCAAATCAATATTGGACATCTGTTCAATTGTAATGCATCATCATCTTCTTGGAAACTAACGGAAATATCATGTTAATTAATAATTTTTGCCCTTTTCGAGAAGATTATGATGTGGTGTAATTGTATGAATGCCAAATACTTATTAGTTGAAAATACCATGTAAGCATTGACATGATTTATTCACTCCATCAGAGATTTTTTGATAGATATAATGGTGATAGGGAAATACTTATATAAGTCAAACCTATTATATAAATTGTAAATTGAATATATACTTTAGTTGATATATATTGGTAAGATCATCTTTTTTTTACCTATTAATAATACTCACTTTCTTAATATAATATAACATATTTTGTGAAATTTCAAATAATAATTAACCAAGTCGACGGTATGATTCCATACATGTGATTTATGAGAGATCTTGGCAGTGGTATCGTATTCCATGCATAAAAGGACAGGCAGCCTTCTCCTGCCCCGTAGATTTCCTTGGACAAGATCTGTTCAGTCATCACTCTCTTCTGACAGAGCCTTTTGACAACATTATTATGAGGATAAGATAACATTGTTCCCACGACAAGGGAAAGCTGACTCACCCAGATTTATGCGTGATTCGACCAATTTGTTAAGGTTCACTTCATGGCATCGGGTGAATTGTCATCTGACAAGGAACTCAACATTTTTTAGGTTATAAAAGAAAACCATGAATATGGAAGTGGAGATAAGGGAGGGAAAGTAAGGAAGTGTACCAAATTGATTAGAAAATGAAACAAATCGTATTATATGAAAAGAATTAATTTCTGCTTTGTATAAGCTTAGGTTTCTAGGTAAATATGGATTCAACATTCTCATAAGTCCAATAGAAATTTTAAAAGAAATCAAAACATGTTACCATATGATCTTACACCCTGTGAAGCTTCAGTATGTGGAGCTCGTGGCCATAAGTCTGAGGCTGACTCACAGTTAACTGTTTAACCAGAGTGGAACTTGCGGCTGTATTAAGCCCGAGACCATAATAAAAATACCTAGTTAATAGTCAGTAAATAAGTAAAAAAGAGAAAATTTGGCTTGAATAAATTTGTATAACTCGAGAACACAAGAGAAAGTTCATTTCATGGTGAGTTGACCCCTTTACCTGAGCACGAAAGAAAAATGTTTGACTTGAAATCAGTTGTTGAGATTGGGTAGTGAAGGCACTATCAAGTATAAACTCGTTCCGCAGGGGTAAGTCTTGAGTATTGAATCTCATATGGAATAGATAATAAAACAAATCTTGATATATATATATGCTTAGACTCTTAGGTGGAGGCAAATTCTTTACATTCAAAAATATAAAATTCTTGAATTACAATCAAATTTAAATTACTGTAACTTTACATATGAAAATTTATAACCAATTTTATTTCTCAAATATATCAATCTCACATTTTAACTTATAATCAAGAAAATTTTATTATAGTTGAAAAATTTCCAAAGTCCTAATATTGATTTTTTGGTTTAACAATAATCAAACCAATAATCGCCTATGAGATTCTTAATGCAACGTTTGCTAATATGAGTTTTATGTCCTTTTATTTCCTTCGTCCCTTCCCGTGATTAGGTTCATCCACCTCAACTGTGGCTGGAAAAAGTTTGCCTTAAAGATGGACGTCTGCATGAAATTATAGGTATATTTCATGTACACAATTTACTTTTTTTTTTTCTTTTGGTAGATTCATATCCTTTCTCATCTTCAAATAGGACCAACGCCTCTCTATGTACCTTGCAGTGTTAGGCATAAAACCTAAACAGTGTATGGTTTGAATAAGAGGTTATTTTTATCTTTTGTAATGCGTTATTCATCTAGTATTTTCATGAGACTTATTAAACATATTTTGTATGCTTTTAACTTTTTTGAAGATATTCATTATAACAAGAATTTAGATCAACATGCTAAATACTCAAGACTTGTTTTGAAGGCTTTAAGGAAAGAATAGTTATTTGCCGAACTTACTCTTTACATGTATAAAGTTGTATTTCTTGATTTTATTATGAGTATGATGACATTAATAAGTCGAGCAAGTGGTTTCCTTGGCTTGACTAATCTACATTGGTGTCATATGATGGATAAGGCCACACATGTTGATTTGTTCTTTCAAGATTACATAGTATGTTTATTTTAGGCATTGATGCCATGTTCTTGAACTTTGCTTAGGTTAAATTGCAATACAAGTTAGGAGTGAAGATACTGCTTTTGACATGCTATGGAAAATTAGATTTTAAAGCATTAGAATATTATTTTGCCAATGTTGAGCTTGCTTATAATAGTTTTATTCCTTCTGCACGTAAGTTTTCTCATTCAAAGGATGTATAAGTCTTTAATTCATTGATTCTTTTGGATTTAACTCTGTTTCCTTGGAATGGGTGTGTTAACTTAGATGGAAAGAAGGAAGATGATTTTGTGAAGCCAATTAATGTGGAAGCAAAGCAACTCCCCAAAGGTAGCAAGAAATTTATTTTTGATCTAGGAGATTGTGATTCATGACATATGAGAAGGAAGAGGTTTCACGCTCAAAGACGTTCAAAGCGACTACTTTGTGGAGATGGACCGTTTTAAGTTCTTGAATGCATCAATAATGATACCTACAAATCTAAGCAACTAGGTAAGTATAATGACATTGATACCTTCAAAGTTAGTAATTTATCTTTATTTGATATAGTTCAAGATTTGAGGACAAGTCCTTTCCAAGAGTAGGTGAATGATGTGAACAAAAACATGGGTTTGAAGAATCCAATTGACGTTCCTCTTGATTCGGCGGTAAGAGCTCGAATGAGATGATTGAAGGCCATGAACTTGCTTACAAGTGATGATCAACCATTATTATTAATACATAATGCAAAATATATTTCAGACTTGTACGAAAATAAAGAAGATGTATTATTCTCAACATATACATTACAAGACTATCAAGAACGAAGGTCAAAGATGCCAAAAGAGAAAGAACAGATTGCAAATATATCAAAAAATGGAAGTTAAGATATGCTAAAAGGGAAAGAATATCTCAAAGAATAGCAAGAACAATACAACACAAGAAGATTTCTTACAAAATATATTGTGATATATTTTAGCCTTCTAGAATACATCAATTTCCCTAAATAGTTATGTGACTATTCTGAAGATAGGATTATATTTTATATTATTCCTTAGGCTAACTCTTAGACTTATTTATTAGTTTTATATCCCATGAGGGACATTTAAGAATGCTATATGCATGTAAATATTGCAATTTGACCAATTTATAGGGCCGATGCTCTTTCTCAAATGAATTTGAGTACTCAGATTATTGAACAATAAAGTTTGAATTTTATGCTCTTTGATTATTTAAAGAACTACTTGAACTTATCAGAGGTTTCAATGATATTTAATCTCAACTTATCAATCAACCCTTTCATTCATAGTTGATTGTGGCATCTCACTATACCAAGTTTCTTACCTTTTTATAGGTAATGGGTGACGGTTCCACTAATCAAATTTAATGAAGACATGCTGTTGGACGTAGACCTAGCACAGGTTTAGGAACCAGCGAGCTCCTATTTGGAACAACTGATTCTAGTTCCATGAGACTGCGGAACCGGCCTTGAACCACCTCTAGGACAGTTCAGGGATAGTTCAAAACCATTCGGTTCTAGTTTAGGACCACTGTTCTAGCTGATTCGAACCATAGTTCAAAAAAATTTTAATAGAATGAGAAGTTTCAAGTACAAGACTTTTACTTATTTGCATAGCTATCTAATTGAACAATGTGTAAGAGCTCCCCCATTTTAGAAGTTATCTGGGGCCCTTTCTCCTCTTCTCATAAATGTGGTACAAAATGGGGAATAATTTCACATTTATTTAATCATACACAATTCTAAATATTAATTTTTAAAATTTAAACAAATTTGATCTCGTTCGAGCTAAAAAAGTTTGTGAGATATTCATATTATATTCTAAATTTTAATTATTTTTCATTTTAAAATTTGAAACTCCCAGTTCCAGGCCGGTTCGAGTCCCAGTTCCTTTTAAGTTTAGAACTGGCCCCCTCACTGTTCAAAGCCGATTTAGGCTAGGCTCTAGATCTGACTAGTTCTAGACTAGTTTTGATCGGGCCGATTCAGGGTTAGTTATGTGCCTGAACCAGCCCTTGGCCACCCCTACTTAGAGGCCTTATTCGTATATGGGATTTGTCACAATTTGGTTAGATTCATATCATACTTAATATCAAGTTTTATCACATCATTGACTTGATTTCGTTTATTTTGGTATATATGGATCATAAATTTATCGACAATTGGGTTGCATTTTCAAATGTGAGCATTAATATATCTGGTACATCTTCTAGGACAATTTTAGCATTTCTTTTGATTCTTTTTTCTTGTACGTACCACCCGATATCCAAAAATTTAATATGCCATAGCTAATCTAGATTCGAGCTATATTAGACCACTGAAGGAGTAAAACTATCTCAACATTAATTTTATTCACAAGACTAGTATTTCTTTTTATTCTTAATTAGCGCGTAAATTAGCATTTCATACCTGGACAAATATATATGTGTGTAATTCGTGGTATAAATATTGATCATGCTAGCTTGATTTGCTTGAAGCACAAGTATGTCAAAGATTACGTTCATACTTCACATCGATCCAATTATAAATGCCCTAATATAAGAGGGGTTGGGTGTAATAAAATTGATAGGTCATTCCTAACATGTAAAAGATCTCTAGGTCAAAGATTTATTTGTTGAATTGGGCATCAACTCTCTGGTCCAATTTCTGATCTCCAGCAATATCTTTGATGATGACCCTAAGAATTTTCTCTAGCTTACTTGACAAATTCCACCACTAAGTTATCCCCCAAATGGATTGTAGAATTTTCTATGGTCCAATTATCCATATTACCATCATATATTAATTAACTTGCTAATAAATTAATTAATACAAATCCTCACAAAAAGAAAGGGCAGTTGGGTAAGTAATTAGGGACATGGGAAAGAAAAAAACAAGGTAAGGGATCTTGGGAAGTCCTGTTAAAAAATTAATTTAAAATCTCTTAATTTTTTATTAAGAATATTTTTCTCTTTGATATTACCATTAATTCATTATTTTATTTGCCAAATCAATAATAAGCACATGTTACATCGCATATACCTTCCATTAGTTAAACCATAAAATTACGTGTAGAGATTGCAAGTAAAAAGTGTATATATGATGCATTCCTGTTGAGAAAGTTTTCTTTTTCTTTTTAGGCTATATATACTTTATATAAATGAATTTTGAGCTTGTGCGTTTGTTTTTTTATTGAGGATTTATTTAATTTCCTTCAGATTCTTGCTTGTGCATGGCATGCATGGCTCTTGTTTTCTTGCTATATTTTTTTTAATTTATTAGAGCCGAGCAAGCTCTTCAAACTAACTCTGTGGGCGTGTGTATATATTCCAATTAGCCCTTTTAGGGGCCAGTCTCGTGAATGCTAGCTTATTATTTGTTCATTTTATCTTTAATTAGCCTCTGCAACCATATGTTAGGTTATCTTATTTTGGCCTTCTAAAATGCTATAGATCAATTAATTGAAAATTCTACGATATTACCGAAAATAATTGATGTAGTTGTTGCAATACCTGCAAAGATCATATTTATTTAAATAATTCTTATCAATCCATTTCTTAAAATTTACCAAAAGATTAATGAGACAATGCAAAGTTCAACTATGCTTTCATGTACAGCTCGATATTTAAAAATTCAATTGATATTAACTAATTTGAGCTTGAAATAGACTAAACTACTATAGATAAAGCTCTCTAACAACGGATTTTCTCTATTCATAATACTCAAAATTTGAAATCTTATCTAAAGAAAATAAGTAACTATCTTAGCTATATGTAGATTATCAAAAACGAGAAAGTCTCTAGTATATCCGATATACCACGTGATAATGCTGGCGTGGTATATCTATCAAATCAGGATTTAACATATAATTAACAATTATACAATTGTAATTATAAAATCCTAAAACTTCCTCAAGAAATATAAGAATGAATAACAAGTGGTGATCCTAATTAGGTGCACATATCACTTCACTATTTTCACCAATATATATATATACATACACACATATCTAGTGCACTTGAGACTTTCTCGTTAATAACACCCTCTTTTTAAGGACATTGAAACTAGCCTCCCCCATCTATTAAACCAACACCTTGACAGGGATAATATGTCGAGAATCAGAATGGAAACTTTGGGACATGCCATAAAATAATAAGGAATAATAACCATTTTTTCTTCATAATGTGAAATAACTTATCAATTTTCTATATGATACCAGATTTCTCACTTAGCATTCAAGCAAAGGATGTGTCAATTTTGGAGGCCACAACAAAAGGAAGCTGCAACTTTCAAAGTTCAAGGATGATTTGAACTTGAGTAGAACGTACTCAATGGGAGCTGGGACTCGTGAAGGGCTGTAGCAAGTAGTTGAGCATGTATTAGTCATATTTGGCGTATAGGAACTAAGGTGAAAATTTATTGAATGTATCTCACGTTAAGCCATACATTTATAGACCTAAATATCTGATGACAAGTTGGAAGTCGGATTCAACGCATGATATTTCTTAGGGTAACAAACTTAATTGGATCTGAGGTGGATCAATCAAAGACTTTGATTGATTGGAAAGGAAAGAAGAAGTTAAATCGAATCAATAAATGTACCATGACTAATGCATGCATCCAAGAATAAAACTATGATTCTTTTTAGAAAATGAATATGATATAATGATATTATTATTAGTTTAAATAAAGATATTATAAATTTAATTTTTATCGATGTGATTTCCCATTTCTTTTAATTATTGTCTTCTCTGTTCTCAAATGAATCGCCCTTACGGTTGTTTTGCAAGCTTGTTTTCCCCCTTTTCCACTTAAAATTTCTTTATGAATTGGATACAAGAGTGAGTCGGGAAAACAGCAAGGAAATTGACTGACAGGCAAAAAATGTTATAAAATACAAAAGAATAAAAAGGAAATTGACAGATGTTGACTGTTAATTGACCGCAAGATCATGTTCGAACAGTCAAGATACGCGGGGCTGGTCGACTGAACAGGACAGCCCACAAGAACCAAAAGAAAATCTGTGTGTCATTTATGTCGTCCCGGAAACTTCTATAACGATGCCATCAAATCCGCAAGGAACACACTGCTTTGTCCGGCAAATGTTTCATTTAAAATAATTTTCTAAATTTAAGAAAATGTAATTCCTGATCCTTTCCTTCATAATAATTTTCTCATAACTGGAGACTAGTGCGGTGTTATGTGTGGGTGTATATATAAGGACCCTCTTCTTTCATGTTTTAAAAAAATTACCAACATAATTATAAAAAGAGTAACCAATATGTATTAATTGAGATAGTAATACATCATTTCTCCTTAAGCAGAGTTTCAATTTCGAGTTATGCGTATAAGAAAATTTATATTAGAGTGTTTTACCTTTGAGTGTGCCGACCCGAGTTGAACCCAAGAAGCTTAGGATTTGATTATTAATGTGATTCCCATGTTGAATCACCTCTTTCCTTCTTCCCTACTCATTTTATATGCCCGTGGGTATTCTTTATGTAAAAGGCTTGTCTCCAAGTTTGCTAATTAATATTTAACATAACCGGGATACTAAGGGATAATAATTAATAAATATTATGTAGTATCGCCATACACCTAATTAAATGTAAAAAAAAAAAAGTACATAAAGAAGAGCTTTTTTTTCTCTAAGTGTCTCAAAAGTCAAGTATCCTTTTTTTTTTGTTATGTCTCAGGGAGACAAACAAGCCATTAATCATGAGCAAATCAAATGCATACGATGGTAAAAATCTTGCAATGAAAAAATAATAAAAATTAATTATAAGGAAATTAAATATTATTATTTATTAGTTTTAGAGTTTTAAGTGAGAATGAGCCTCAACCTCTTATAAACTCTTATAAGTACAATGAAAAATTTACAAGATTTCAAGATAAATTTCTATGTACGAACATAAGCTAGTTCAAGTAATAATATACTTGTTTCAGCAAAAAAAAGTAATAATAGACTTATTCTCCTTAAACTAAGGTCTTGGGTTCGTGTTTCTATGAATGAAGAAAATTTATACTGGCAGAACATTACCCCTTAATAGACTGACCTGATTTGAATAGGAGTAGTCTAAAATACTTTTGTATACTGGTGATACACAAAAATCAATAAAATCTGAGCATGAAAGAAAAATGTCTAACATATGGTCAGTAAATCGAGTACAAAAAAAGTTAAACTCTTGTTAGTTGTAAGTCTGACCATGGAAGATAAGGCCTGCCTTTATGGATAATTTGCCCCGTCTGTGTAACGAATAAAAATATTCGGTTTGAGTTGAGTTGTTGGTATTGAATGTCCATGGCATATGGCAAGTGTAGACCACATAGTTGTGTGAAAAAGGATATTAAAATTTAAAAATTATAGCAGAAAGATATTAAAAGGAGTCTTGGAATTTAAATTTTAATTAGGTAAACAAATTCTCTATATACTGTTAGTGCATATTACCATGTTGACTCATGTTTTGTCATGGCGAAATATGAAATCATGGCTAAAAAAAATGAAACTGAAAGAAAAATATGCCTACTCTTGGTCATTTGCCACTTGAATATGAAGAGAGAAAACCCAAGTCATAGTTACTTGTCTCTATTTACTGAGCATGACAGAAAAATACTTGATTGGTGAACAATTGTTGAGGACGGGTATATAAAGACACATGATATATATGGGTTAGGCTGTTACACTGGATCAAATATTGAGGGATATAACCTTACATAAAAACATTAATAAAATGAATTCTAGAATGTAAGATTTATACACTAACCATGTGCCATGCTAAACTTTAGAGTTCGAGATCATTCGAATTACTCATGAGTCTCGTGGAAATCTTGCGAAGAAATTTGCAAAGTGATAGAACGGAATCCCAAAGTCTGGTCCTATCGTATCTTTGATCTTTGAAAATGAAGGCACACATTTGATACGGGTCAAACGTCTCTCCCACGACGTCGTTTTCCCGACCAACCTCAAAGATCTCGTCTCTGCAACAAAGATTTTACCCTCCTTTTCATGCAATTTCGTTCCAACTTCGTGTCCTCCTCCAAACGGCAAATAGAGCCTGTGCGCTTTCATTCGAGATTTAGTAGAGTATCGGTTCCTTTTCAACCCCTTCCGTGTTTCTCTTTTCTACATGACCAGTGTCACCACACATTAATTACCGCTTGATTTGGATTTGTGCGTGGAAGAAACGAAGGTGAGTTTGCACCTTCTGATTGGAAAATGTATCGATCTTTCACATGCAATTTCTGATGCCTGGTAATTGATTCGTTTTGCTTTCTCATTGAAGAAAACAAAATGGACCAGCCATCCACATGGGTTTTGCCTCTTACCTTGATAGATAGGACGACTACCTCGTAAAGTCGATTAATCACATTGAATAATGGTACGTGCAGATTGAACATCTATGACGAGCGATAAAACGACACTTCCTATGGAGGTGCTCTCTTTTATCGTTTATCTTGATCATGACAAACGGAGGAAAAGGAAATGGAGTAAGACTTAATGTACCTTAGTATTTTTTACTAAATAAAAGAAGGGTAATAACAATAACTATTTAGTTAACAACATACTAAATGAACTGAATGACTGATACTAATACTGGCCCATCAATATAATACTATTAGATCTAATATAACTCAAAAGGTAAGTGTTGGTCATGGCCTCCCAAGTTCAAAAGTCCATCCTACCAATGTTGCTAATTAGGGACTCAAATAAAGTACATTGATTTCACCAAATTATATGGGATTGAGTTTTGAACCATCAAACCAATATGCTTGATGGTTATTCATAGCATAGTAATGTATCATTAGAATTGTACAGGTTATGAGTTATATCATTCAAAGATCTTAACTACATGACTGCTGAATTATTCTTGATAATAAAGACAGATCAATATGCATTAAAGAGGAAAATATCACATACGTCTATATTGGTGGTTGCCATAAACCCGCACGTTGAACAACACAGTTGTCATAACAGATTTTCTATTTCACAGAACGATACATTTTTGTCGAGGAAAGAAAAGGGTAAGTGTAACTATGTAAGCCGTGAATCGCCATGTCGTTTGGGTCATTATTGAAGTATCGATGTATCTTTCACCAAAAGAACACCGACTTCTTAAAGTATACTAGGCCTTTCATAGTGCTACGCTGCTTATATTGATGAAAATAGTATTAATGCCAGTTGTTCAGTTCGTCTGATTTATATTCGCCGTTGAATATAAAAATTCGAATATTAGATAACGGAAGTGATTGAGTTGCCAATACAACTGCCTCCTTTTATTAAAAAAAAAAACTATTCTACCAAGATAATAAATAGCAATCTAGATTTGTTGACAAATTAAGTCGTCTATCGCCAGAAAATCTGAAATTTTCTATATGGTAATATTTTTCTAAATAATACTTGTTGTGGATTGCTTCAATTTTGACGCCGTCTTCTTCTGCATTTGTTTTTTTTTTTTTTATCGGTAAAACATGAATATATTCACATTGGTCCTATTCACGGCCTGAAAAATACAAGGCGTTAGTTGAGTATAGAAAACCGACCTGATCTGTAGAGTGAGCTAGAGTATTTTTATATATCCAGTTTACACTCCACTTAACAAGAGAAGCTTTAAGATGGTACAAATCGGCAATAATATTTTCACTGCATTTGTTATGTTGTTTCTTCGACACCCCACCCTCACTTAAAATATTCATATAGGTGCATGTGTTATTGACAAAAGGAGGTTTAGAGTCTTATTTTAAAATTACAATCTTGCTAACAATATGGATTGATTAAGATAATTTGAGATTTTTTTCATAATAAAGTTTTGAACTTGAATATGATGTATATAGAAAATCTATAATTGAAATAGTTTTATTACTAAATGAACCAATTTAACTAAAATATGAAATAGTCCTTTTTTTTTTCTTTTAGATATCATGTGAAGTATATATAAAAAGAGTGCACCCATGATATGATATTTTAAAAAGAAAGCTCCGTCAACCTAAGTTGGTTGAAATGGTCAAACACCAATCTTATTAAATAAAGTTTCGATTTTTTATTTTGACTAATGTGAATGGGAAAAATTAATATTACTAGAATTTTACTCCATCGGTGGTCCGACACTGCTTGAACTTGAATAAATTGAGGTTCATTGTACTTCTTACTAGCATGCGGAATCAAGGAAAAAGGAAAAAAGAAAAAAGGAAAGCTCTAACATCCTTCTCTCGTGCTTATATAAACCCCCCTCCATAGCTAGCTCTTTACCCACGTACATTCACCAATCTCTCTCTCTCTCAAAATGGAAGAGAAGTACCCAATCTCAACATACTTGATCATCATCTTCATCATTAGCGGATTAATCTCGAGCGTAGGCATGTCCAAGTCTTACTCAAGTCCATCCAATTTTCTTCCCCTCCTGCCCAAGAAACTTTCTTCCCCTCCCAAGCTCATCCCCAGTAAACTCCACTCTGACCCCAACAGCATCAAGCTAGCTTCCACCGACTTCGGCAACATCGTCCGGGAAGCCCCTGCCGCAGTCCTCCGCCCCTCCTCCTTAAATGACATTGTTTCCCTTATCAAGTCCTCCTACAACTCCTCAACCCCATTCACCATTGCTGCCCGGGGGTGTGGCCACTCAATCAATGGCCAGGCCATGGCCCGAGGCGGGGTTGTTGTAGACATGTCATCCCTTCGAGAACATGCTATAAGCAATAGCAGTAATGATCGAAGCCAAAAAGCCGTCATTGCCTCTGTCTATGACAGGTATTCTGGGAATTATCGCCATTATGCTGATGTTGGGGGTGAGACGATGTGGATTGATGTGTTACGCGATACCATTGAGCAAGGGCTTTCCCCAGTCTCGTGGACCGACTATTTGTACCTAAGTGTTGGTGGAACCCTTTCTAATGCGGGGATAAGTGGGCAAACGTTCCGGTATGGTCCTCAGATTAGCAATGTGCATGAGTTGGACGTGATAACTGGTATGAACACAATCTGCTGTTTTTCTTTGTTTTCCCATTAGAAATTTTGAAATGGTCTTCGTTTTGGAGGGATTCAAGGTGACGGTTGCCAGTTGCAGCCATTTTAATTAGAGTTACTTTCAAGAAGTTTTGCAAATTCTGTGATTCAAGCCATATTCCTCAATTCAGCGAAGAGAAAAAGCCATATTCTGCAAATGTGCAAAGATCTCTAAGAATAAATATGAGACGAATTATCAATGGAGAAATTCCGTGAACTTATTTCTATATAAAAGAAAGTGCATGAAATCAGAAAATGGAACAATTTCCCCTTGGATTGTTTTGCAATGTATCGATAGAGGAAATTGATCAATTAATTCAATCATGATTGAAAGGAGTCAAGAATTGATTTACAACAGTTTTATTAGAAATCTATTTCCCTTAACATAGAATGTGTGCCATGTATATCTGCACAAATTCACTGTATAAAAATAGCATCGCACAGAATTAATGTCCGAGTTATTTCCCAATTCTCAAATATGTTTAAATAGTACTAGATAGCCAATTCGCAGTGGGCAAAACCTCTTATGTTAGTCCTAACATTCTAAAGATTTTCCTGTTATGGAGTAAAAAGGTGAATACTCTTTGTCGACATAATTGAAACCCTAACATGCACGAAAGATTTTCTTCAATATCTTATTTTTCTAACAAAGAAGGTGAAATTGGATTCATCATCTGTTTTTCTTTCAGGAACTGGGGAGTTTTTGACTTGTTCACCCTCCAAAAACTCCGAGCTCTTCTATGCTGTACTAGGTGGTCTAGGACAATTTGGTATCATAACACGAGCACGAATTGCCCTCAAACCCACACCAAAGAGGGTAAGTCTACGTTACCTTAATCTCTCATCATCCGTCGTATGTATTTGCTTCCATGTGAACTCTGGTTTACTAGATCAGATAACTATGTATGATGAAAACCACATGAGAAGTTTTCCTGCCATTAGGTTTTATCTTATTTCGTGTGCATGACATGATGCTTATTTTTCTCGACTCCATTGTGATTCTTGCTGTTATGATTCAGGTTAAGTGGATAAGAATGCTGTATAAAGATTTCTCATATTTCACACGAGACCAAGAGCATCTGATTTCGATCAATGGGAGGAAGCAAAGCAATGCACTGGACTACTTGGAAGGTCTCCTTATGATGAACCAGGGTTCTCCCGATAATTGGAGGTCTTCATTCTTCCCACCTTCGGAACACGGAAGGATTCTTTCCTTAGTAAAGAAACAAGGCATTATCTACTGTCTTGAGGTTGCCAAGTACTATGATGATCTATCACATGATTCAATTGACAAGGTAATCCACCTTCATTATTATCGACTCATATTCTATATATGAAAATTAAACTTATAATCCTAAAAATGAACTCAATTAGATAGGACTCACGCTCCATTCCTTGTATATCCTTTGGTGAGGCTACACATACAAATGCCTTGCACATGGACTTGAATCCATGTGCTTGTGAGACATTCATGGATCCGAAGAGAATAAATTTCTCGTTATTAAAAAGACAAAATTAAACTTATTCATTAATCCACTGTGCTTCAACCTTTTTCTTTAAAGGTATACCCTTTTGTCTGTTATTATCTATCAATGCATGTGCTCTAAGATGTCCCTTTCTATGTCCTAATAGGCGCGTGTGTCAACACTGTTATGCTTTTAGCGGAAGCTAGTGAACATACGAAGCTGTATCAGCTCAATATGTTACGCCCACAAAGCTGGCAAGATCCTACATTAGTTGTTGTGATCTCAACAACATGATTAATTACAAAGGACAAGAGCAATTATTGTGAATATTTTATCTATCAAAGAATTTATGTTTTATTTTTTTAATCGGTAAATAATTTATGTTTTATTATTCATTAAAATTACAACTCTAATCTAGAAAAGGAATTTGGTGTAGTGATACTATTCCTTTCTTTTCTCTTATAAACTATGTGTCTACTTTATACACTGAAAAAATTACGAGCAACTGTGCTACGTTTAAATATTTAGTGCGGCATATATCTCAATCATTACTAATAGATATATTTATATATGTATATGTACGTGTTTAATATAATCCAAAAGCTAAGGAAGGTAGACTCTATTGCTGATGAATACGTCCAAGGAAAAACGATTAATTAATCTTTCTATTGCAGGATCTCGAGGATTTGTTGAGGGGTTTGGGAGACATCCCAGGATTTAGGTTCACAAAGGACGTGTCTTACATGGAATTTCTAAACCGGGTGCGAAATGGAGAGCTCCGTCTTCAATCTCAGGGACTGTGGGACGTTCCTCACCCCTGGCTGAACTTATTCATTCCAAAATCTCGTATTTCTGACTTTAACGATGGCGTCTTCAAGGACATAGTTCTCAAGAACAACATCACGACGGGAGTTGTCCTCGTCTACCCTATGAACAGAAACAAGTAATTATATCTAACTATGTATCCATCTAAACCTTCTTTCATTTAATAGAATTCCCTATAGAAAGTTCTCGAACATGGTCCCTTGAATTTCCATTTTTCGTAGCCTAAAATAAGGTGTTTTTCACATTAATTTAATCATTATGATATTTTGCTTCGAGGAAACATTAAGAAAGAACAAAACAAAATTGAGCATTGCATTTTCCTAATCACAAAAGGAGTAATTAGAAAAGTGAAAGCAGCTGACAACCAATTGTGTTTTTCACATGTTCTTTGTTTTTCACTATAAATGGAAAAGAAAAATGTGCTTATTGCATATTTCCACGTTTCAAATGCTAAAAAATCATATCATTGTTTTCCGGCCACTTCTGAAAATGCGTTTCTGAAATTCCAGAAATTGAAGTCGTGGCTGCCTTCCCTGACTTTTACTATGAATGCAAAAATATAAAAAACTAATCAGCTAATTAGCTTCATTCCTTTATTTGTTCAATTATAATTGAAGTGAAAACAATCTAAGCTGGACTAATTACATTGCAGATGGGATGATCGAATGTCAGCATCAATACCCGATGAAGAAGTTTTCTACACCGTAGGGTTTCTTCAGTCAAGTGGCTTTGACGACTGGCAACACTTCGACCAACAAAACAAACAGGTCCTACAATACTGTAAGGATGCTGGCATTAGCATCAAGCAGTACCTTCCCCGTTACGGGACCAAGAAAGATTGGGCCAGACACTTCGGCTCCAAGTGGAGTACTTTCTGTGTACGAAAAGCGATGTTTGACCCGAAAATGATACTATCTCCTGGGCAAATGATCTTTAATTAGCGGGATATGGAAATGCAATATGGATTAATAAATCCAATGTTGTGGGCTCAGTTGATCTAACATATTAAGTCGGAAATCAGAAAGGTATAGTAAGCACTAAGATTTTATGGTCGTCGTAGTTTCTATATTCTGTTTCTGAATACATGTATGCTTTACAATCGAGTGAATGCAAGTCCATGAAGGGAAAGATTTTCAGTCTCGTAGGAAATGATGAATACTTTTGCTATGTTTTCACTGAGAACCGAGAATGAATACATTTCATATTTCCAGCCAAAGTTATTCACAAGTGTTTACAAAATTCTGTGTTGGTGGGTATCGCGTTACAACAATAAACAAATATTAATGAAAACTTTGGATCATAAAACTCGACTGTGAGATTAAGAGATGTTCACGGTTTGTTTATTGAGACTTATCTCCTTTCAGATATCATGTCGCTGCAATCTCAAAATATTTTTTAAAGATAAGATAATTGTCCTCAGTATTTACATTTGATCTTTTTTTTTTCAATCTAAACCACTGGTAGCCAGAAGTCTAATGGATTATGACTCATTTAGTTTCGATCTTCTCAATTTTAGCAACTAAGAGAAAAATGAAATTTTCCATATTTAATGTATGATGGAGTCGAAGAATTCTAGATGAATGTTCACATTTCAAGTTTAGATTCATGGGACTTTATGTAAATGAATGTGAAATATTTAGGCTAAGCATAGATCGGCAATAGCAAAGTCAAGCACTTATTATAGAAGGAAAAATGAATAGAAAAGGAGAAAATCTTGTATGTATTAGTGTTGTATGACAGTGCTTACGTGGGATATTAACCAATAAAATCAATCCATTTTTAGATTTTTTCCCTTTCAGATTTTACAAAAAAAAATCTTAAAATTTGGCTTCATTTTATTGGTTGGTGTCACCACCTAGGAGAAAGTCTTATATAAAACATGTACAACACTTGACAATGTTGACATGATATTATAAACCAATTGGATTTGGTTATTTTTAGGGTTATTTTTTTGTTTTTATTATTTTATTAAAATAATTTAATTTTATTGGTTTATGATACTATGCCAGCATTGCAACATGTTATGCCTATTATACACGATATTCTCTCCACTACATAGGCACTATCACGTGATCTCACCGTTACATGGGAGACTCTAATAGAAAAGACACTTAGGATATTTATAATAGCTTGGAAGTAAAATCATCCCAACATTGTTGTCAACATCTTTCAAAGTTCTATCATGGCCCGAGAATTATGATGAAGAAAAAATAAAGGGGGAAAAAACAACATAATAGGGAGATTTTGAGATAATTTCTCATTCATACGAATATGTATAATAGAGTTCGATCTGTGCTAAGTAGGTTATAAGTTTTGAAAAGAAGTCAATATGTTCCAAAAAATTAATAAAATTTTACTTATAGTTAATTTCAGAATATATAATTTTTCGGTAAATAAAATGTGAAGATTAATCAATAAATTTATAAAAAAAAATTGAGTGATTATGAAAATGTTAGGAAATAAGTACAAGAAAAATACATGTAAGAAAGAAATGAGAGAGAAAGTGCGAGTAAAGAAAGATTAGGTAATTACTTATTAATAAATTTACTCTCACACCTTCAAATCTTCTTAATGTACAGGTTATTAAAAAATAAATTTTACATGACAATAAATAATTTAGGGTGGTCAAAAAAATTAAAAGCGGAGCTTCTCCCATAATAATAGAGACAGACCGGACGTCCGCCCGTGCGATGTACGATGGACAACGTAAAGTATTGCTGAAGTTGAAAAAAAATGTATAAATTGAGATGAGAAAATGGCCGTGAAGGGTAACCAAATGCTCTAGGTGAGGAATGAATATGTAAAATGACATTAGACCTATAGATTAGTTATGATGTTAGAACTCATATATAATTAATTAATTTTTAAATAATTTTTAGGGCAGCTTTGGAAGTAGGACACAAAAACTACCATCTAGAACCACGTAGTAATCAACAGATAGAGATAAATATTTTTTTTTATGTAATCTTTATGTTTAGAAATAAATTGGGACAAGAAAATGGCTGGGAAATATGAACAAACGCTATAGGTGATGAGTGGGTGTGTGAAATGATATTAAGAACTATATATAATTAATTATGACATTAAAATTCATAGACAATTGATTAATTTTCAAATAATTTTGATTGAGGGCAGTATTGGGAGAAGGAAAAAAAAAGAAGCTATCATCTATAGTCCATAGTAATAGATACATATACACCCCAGGGTGTATCATATCTTATCTTTGGATAGTATCAAGTCTTTTTTTCAGAAATTTGTCTAACTATGGATATTTTTGGAAAATTTCATTGAAGACAAAATAAATATGGTTAAACTAATTTAACTGAAATGGAAAGATTAATTCTTGAGGGAAAAAAAAAGAAATAGAAAGGTTAATTACCTAGCTTTGTTTGTCTCTGCATAGTGCATCCCACATTATGCACCTTAGTTTATACATAATCTATATTGATTGCGCCACTTATCTCTGTTACTTTAAAAGGGACAAGGAAGACAGATGGTCCAATTTTTAGACTACAAAAAATACCCGACAACTAAATTGTTAAGCAATAAAAAAATATATAAGGATGAAATTGTAAAATTACTTTTAAAGGTATAACACAGGTCATAATTACACTCTAATTTTCTTTTTTATTATATGTCTAATTTTATTTTTACGATACATTCTATAAATGTTAATAATTTTATGAAAAATTTATAAAAAATAATACTCAATTATAAAAATATATCAAATATTATTATAAAATAAAATAATACGAATTTATATTTATTTAATGTAATTGATAGCTCCTCACGTGGTACGGGTTAGTTTTAGTATCTGCATATGTGTATGCGTATGCTAAATAGCTTATTCTATGTGCGTTTCGCCCAAAAGATTAAAAAAAAGGAGCCAATAAATGTGAAATCGACAAGAAATAGACGATAGTGATGATGATAGCGTGAAAGGGGCAATTCTCGTGGGCCTTGGAGATGGCCCCAAAAATCCAGGAAAAAATTTCAACTTGGGAGACTTTGTGGAATGTTGTCGATGACTTCCTAATTGCACCTTGCAGGTTATTCATGAGACACCCAAAGCTGTAGCCTCCCAATCTCCCTTTTGACCTTTTCGTGTTTACACATGTTTTTGTTTCCTTTTATTTATGTTCTAATTATTCATCAAAGAAAAACCTTTTTCCTGTCGGGTTTGATGCACACATTCGGTATTTTCTCAAGGATATTGTCGACAAAAGCGAAGTTTGTCTAATCATTATTCTAATTACTCTCTTTTTATACCATAGTAGCAAGTTCAAGAATTCAATCATGGTTAATAATTCAGATCAATTAACTTTTTTTTTTAATTATTGTGATAGCATGTAAAATTAATTTGAAATTTTTTCTATAATTGTTGATTTTACTGGATCAATCAAGTAAGACTTTTCAAGGTTAAATAAGAAAGTTATATTGCAACTACTTATCATATTGAATACTAAATAAAATTGTCTTAAAGTTTATACAATTGAAAATCGGCTGAGGAATTTACACATTAACATCTAAATTGTTTATTGTTTAATCTGATAGCTATCAGTCAAAGCAAAAAATATAATGAACTTATTTCGTATTGACTTCCATTATTATTATTATTATTATTATTAGCTGGCTAAGAACGGTTTCTTCACTTGATAACTTAAGATGTAAACTTAAACACTGAAAAAGAGGAGAACAAATTGGACTGAAAATCGAAATATCACCAAGAATAGGGATGAATTTATAGCTAGCATTAAATTATAACATGCTTTAAAACAAGCAGTAGTTTATAAGGAGATTTTAAGTTTTTTTTCTTAATCCATCCATTCCTCTCACACAACTTTTGCCTTAATTCCCCTATTCCTTCTTTTAATTCTTGCTATTTTGCCTCCTGCTATCTCCTTCTCACATAACTTTTGCCTTAGTTCCCCTCATTCCTTCTCATTCCCCTTCCTCTGGCCTTGCACAAAGTCGTCCCCTTTCTCCAGTCTTCCCCCTTGCCTGAGCTCGGTTGTACCAGTTCCATTGCCCATAGGGCCATCCTCTTCCTCCAGCCATACCCTAGCCTGAGTAAAATCATCCCCCGCCTTTTGTCCTCTTCCCATCATCCACAGAGCCGACCTCTTCCTTTGGCTATCTCGTTCTCACTGCCCACAAAGCCATCTGCTTCCTCCGTCCTCTTCCCACGCTCTAGCTGAAAACTTGAGTAGCTGCTTACCATTGCAGTTCCTCTGCTCTTCATATGTATGTTCTGAAAATCTTGATTGAGAACTTTAGCTTTATTGGCTGGCCGTGGTTCATATAGGGAACTAATTATTCCTGATTGGGACTTAATTTTGTGGGACCTATACCTATTTCATTTTGTGTGTGCTACGCTTGGAGTTGGTGGGTAATTAGATTACTTCACTATTGCTACTTTCGATTTTTGACCTAATCGAGACTTAATTATTTCAAACTGGAACCTATTTGACATTCATTGGAACTACTTTTCCATGAACAAAACCTATTTCCATTTATGTGTGCCACGCTTGGAGTGGATGGGCTGCTCGTTTGCTTAACCATTGCCAATTTTAGTTTTTGACCTTATTGCGACCTATTTGATATTCCCGAGACCTAATATTTCATGAAGGAAGTCTATTGCAAATATATCTGGGACCTACTTGAAGGTCATGATTAGATATATTAGGACGCGATTACATGTTTTATTACTAAGATATCTTATTGATTTCACTTCAACTAGTGGTTGACTGCTCTTGGAGATTGTGGACTATTTTTTATTATTGCTGGTCTCTATTTTTGAGCTACTCAGAGCCTATTTTCTAGTTTACTTAAGCCTATTGCTCCAAAGCGGGACCTATTTTTCTAATTGACTCGGACCTATTTGCTTCATACCGGAACCTAAATTTTTGCTCAATATGGACTTATTGTACATGTCCAGATTGAAGGTTAGTTGAGGATTGCTCAATCGAGTTGGTTCAGTCAAAATCTAAATAGGCATTATAGTATCGATTTCTTCAAATATATTAAGGATGCACTTAACCATGCAGAATAAATGGGACATTTTCGAGCCGGTGCTCTTTGTCACTTTCAAACCAGCGATCTGTCATTTTCTTAACATGGAAAAAACATGTCATCAAGTAGTCTCTTGGTGGTAAATATATTTTAAAAGAAATTGCACATCACAGGTCAAAAGATGAAATGTAGTTTTGCATGGGAGGTAGGTAAGTGCTCAAGTTAGGCAAGAGGTATAGTTCTACTTTGTAACTGGTCTAAACTTTAGGGGCATTCTGGATTTAGAGCAGTACATTCTCTCTATTGATGGGATGGTGTTTTAGTACATTGATGGTTAGATTGATGTGAGGCAATAACACATCCTAAAAGCCCTACATCCAAGGAAAATTGTATAAAACCTTTCCAGTACTATATCGGTAAGGGTTGAGCCATTGGATTGAGGTTTTTTAATTTTTTTAATTATTTTCTCTCTCTACACTCTCTCTCTTGTGGATGAATTGTAGTCCTTGGATGACCAAGGTATGGTACCTTGGAGGTTTGATAGAGGGCTCCTACATCCAAACGATTCCATCAGCTATAAGATGCACTCAAGTTATGTTTCGTTTTAATGCGTAGATAAAACACAACTAGTGTTGTGGTTATGGTGGATATTGATAGAGAGACTGGATGAGTCTGATTCCTTCCCTTAGGGGACTATACTAGTACTATATTAAGATATCTCAGCTATTGTTCCATTGGCCAGAACGACTTGATCATATGGAAATAAAATGTAGTTTGTTTGGATTCTCATGGGTGCTTTAGTTATCGTCTGTAATATATATGGTCTATTATTAAATTAGTGAATTAGTAGTTTTTTAATAACACATATGATTTTTATCATTTGTAGATCCTCACCCTCGAGGCAATGCCGGATGTATAGCTAATATTGGAAGTAAGGGTCCGGTAATGAATGGAGGAAAGGTCGAGGATATTCATATGGATTTTCAATGGTCTACCACGTATGAAGAAGCTTCATATTATCTTCAAGGCTAGGGTAAGTTGGATATGTTTATCGTAGATAAGATAAGTTGGATGATACTTGATCGTAGATGTATATTTTTATAATAAATTTTGGTGTATGATTGATTTATAGTTGTACGTGCACTCGACACATGATTTGAGAGAATTGGAGAGGAGGCTCCCTTATTTCATGGACCTACGAGTGTCAACATAGGATGAATTATGCCCGTGGGCATGATGATGGCAATGGAGATAATGAGGGTGAAGTGTTGCATATATAGAGTGCACGCGAGTGTACGTGTTGCAGTTAAATAATAAAGGATGAATAGAGCATCGTTCTCATGAAAATTCTTTTACTAATCACTAAAATTAGCATGATTATGTCAAAGCCAAGTCAATCGAATAGTGGAGCAGTATGTAAGTAATTAAAATCAAAAGTAAACAAGTAAGAATCAGTCAATTGGAAAGCTCCTAAGGTTCACAACTTCACTTATTCTAGTCCTAAGTAAAATTTTTCTCTCATGCAATTAATTCTACTATGTTATTAACATAGGGTTCTAGAGTTTTCATAGTACCTCCTTCGCACCTCTTGATGTCGCAAGAATGTATCTAAGCGGAAGACACTAATCCACTCTATCTCTAGGCGATTAATGTTGAAAGACTAATTTAAATCAATCCTAATTGGCTATCTAGGGTACTCACCATCTCTTGATACGCTCGTACGGATAATTTCACTTCTCGGCATAAATTAACTTAGGCTGTGCACTTTCTAGTTTGACTTTGATTCCCTTTCTGGAGACTCCTCTCCATCTCAAGTTGAATCTCGTAGGTGGCCAATTCAAAAGAAGGCATTAATAATGAAACATACATAAATATCACCTAAGAGGCGTGTCTCGATAGAGTCATATACACGAGAGAAAAGAACTTCACTTAAAACACCAAAATAGGTTCCATTGATCCTTTGAGGAATTTAGGGGTTTAGTTCGAAATGGTAAAAGAAAATACAAGAGTTGGAGGATAGGAGAATATCATGAAATCAAGGAAGAGAGGGGGGGAGCTGAATCTCTCGACCAAGCCTCCATGATCTTCAAGCTCGAATCCTCCTTCCTTCAAGTCTATAGCCTTCCTTCGCTCTTGAAAACTAGTAAAATATGTTGAATAATGGTGTAGAAGTTCTCTCTCATTCTACTTAAGTGATGGCCTTTATGTAGTCGAAGAGATAGGATTTATCGGGTATTCCCCGATCCTTAACTTTCCCTTTCGAATAGCTACCTGCTCTCTCGAGTCTTTGACCACTTTCCTCTTTATTTCCATACCATTAATTGTTGTAATACGCATGGGCAAACATTTGGAAGCTTTTCTAAGTTGTTGGGACCAAGAAGGGGCAATTTCCTATTTTGAAACCATGTAAAACATGCGTGGCTCAGTAGACCGCGGTACAATACCGCAGTCTAAGTCCTCTGCTTCGCATGATCCTCTGTAGACCACGGTTGCGTTGCTCTGCGTACAGTTTCCTTGGCCATAACTTTCTTGTTTTAGCTCTGATTTGTAATCTGTTTGATGAGTTGGAATTTTGACTCAACAAGCTTTCCGATGATATCTTATTTATCATATTAGAATTTATTCATTATTCTTTCCTTCTTACTTCAATTAATACAAAGTTAGTTCAACATCTTAAGTTTTGCTATAACTAGGAAACTGAGTTAAAAGGATTTTCATAATTTTTATTAACTTAGTGTGGTTGTTTTATCATAATTTAATATATTACAACTGATTTTAAGCTTGTTTTCCTTATGTGTAACTATTTTTCATTATTACCTTCTAAGTTATTATGATATTATGGACATGATAAACTCATCATGTAAGTGTAAGTGCAAGTCAAAAGCCTAATTTTGTAGAGACATTGACCCAAGTTCTTGAACAAAATGATTTTCATAGGGCAATAATTAGAAGATGACATACTTTGATTCATGTTGATTTCTTCTATTGAGAAGATCAAAATGAAAGATCTTCTTTTCAGAAATTTGATTCTCTTCCTTAATCTCTTCTTCCTCAATCACAGTTTTGATGGAGAAAATTGGTGACACATAATGAGTAAAGAGATGACCGATTCTCTTAAATAAAATTTCTTTCTACCCTGCTTATGAAGGTGGATATTTAATTAAGAAAATATCTCATTACTGATCAGTAAGAATAAAACACATCATAATCATTGAAACGTAATAATTTTTTAAGATATCAATTTAAAATCCAATTTGATCATGTGGGCCACATAATGTGAATACAAATACATTGCTAACATTATCCCACTTGGCCTATGTGACATTACTTGCGTTCATGGTTTAATAATAACATACATTGTGCACGAATCAAGATCCTTCTTAAGTTGGTCAAAACATGAATCTTCTTGAAGTAAAAACTAACAAGGATCATGGTGGTTGTATGTCATTAGTTTGACACAGTCCCTTTCATGTACATTAATATTAATTCTAAACTCAACATTATTGATAATGAGATATACCCATAATGGTCCAATGATAATGTCTTTGCAAGAGACGAATCATGTTAATATCTACATAATTCATTCATTTGTATAACCTATCATAAGAAACAAGATTATTAATGTAACAAAAACAATAAATGAGCTCGGAATGTCAAATACCTAAGAAGCATAACTTAAAACCAAAGTTGTCAAAAGCGTAAGGCGCACTTAAGGTGCAAAAGGTCCTGTATCACCTTAGGTGCAATGCGCAAAAAAAGCGCTCACTTGAGTGATATAAGGCTCATCTTATAGAAAGAAATTATATATATTATTCTCATATGATAAACTAACAATTCAAAATTAAGAGTTCATATTCTATCAAATAAATTAGCTAGTCAAGGAGGAAAATATAACTTAATTCTCTTAGAACTAGGTGTTCATAAACATCATACACAAATCAAAGCAGCTGACATGAACCAAGAAGAAGAAGAAGACACGAACAAGAAGCAAAGCAAGGAGAAGAAAGAAGAAGTAATCAAGGAAGACGAAAGCGGAAGAAGGAAATAGGGCAAGAAGAATCAGCAGTTTGCGAGGTGCGAAGAACATGCAGCGAAGCAATACATGGAGAAGCAAAAGCAACTTGCCATAAAATTCTTTCTTTTTTAATCATTTTGCTTTGTTGTTTTTACTTATTTACTGGGTGGGCTGAAAAGAAAAGTGATGGGCCCAGCCCAGGAACAAAAATCCCAAGCCCAATAGGTTGCAAAACCTTGACTTTAATGAGGTGTCTCAAGCGCTCGCCTTGCACTAGACAGAACAGCGCAAAAGCGTGCACCTTATGCGCGCTTGATTGAATGCGCCGCACCTCAGCCAAGGCAAAGCACTGAACCTTGATGTCGCTGCATCTGGTGCGCCTAGGCGACCAAGCGAGCGCTTTAGACAACCCTTTAAACATCATCCAACAATTCTTGTCATTGTCAGACCTAGAAAATTTCTGACCTAAGGTAGCCTCAGTGGCTATAAGTGCGCGCGAGGCCTAACTTGATACTCTTACCAAATTTTGGAATCGTCACTAATCAGTTAAGCACAAATCCTAAGGTCGATTAAAATTGTATTATTTACCTAGAGGAGCATAATACTAACCACCTAAGTCCTTGTTTATTGGTCTCAAACTAGAGTTTGGATTCACAAGTCTTATCATGTTCAAAAGGCTCGCGAGCCAATCGATACGCCCAAAATCAGTACCATTCCCTAAATCCAAGTTGTTCATTTACTTACACATTTTATCCAGTCCAATGGTTTCCCTAATCAAAATTCGAATCATGGGTCCAAAATCAAGATCAATAATCAAGATCATGTGCCCAACATGATACTACTTGTCCTAGTCTAAGTGCCGAAAAATAAAGTGTTCACTATATTTGATTACAATCATTCATAACCTCTCTCTCACATTACCCACCCCATATAATATGCACTCAAATACATTGAAACTCTCAACCCCACCTAGATCACAGAACATATAATCAAACTACACATCAATTGATCAACTAAGTAACAAGCAATTTGTCCACAATCAAAGTCAATTAACTAATGGACCTAAGATTCGAATCAGAAATAGAAGGATAGACAAAAACGAGTGTTGAATAACCAACGAGATGCAATGACAATCAATATGCCTAAACCCAAAGTTTTGATGCTAAAACACAATAGAAATCAAGACAAAGACCAGCTACCATACCGTACTCCGAAAGGCCACCTTTTCCATCAAATGGTTATTGAAATCAAGAGAAAACACTACGTAAAGGGGCTGCTGTAACGACAGAAATTAAACCGCTCAATTCTCGTCTGAAATGGTGCCAAAATCATGAGAAATTATCCTAAAAGACCAACTATAACAACAGCTAGTAAACAGTCTCATTTCCGTCAAAAAATGTCGTGGAGATCAAGAGAAACTCCAAGTAAAAGGCTGCTGCAAAATCAAATGGATAAGAGCTCTATTCTCATTGGAAGTGGTATCAAGATTGCGAGAAATCATCGAGCAAAGACCAGTTGCAATGACAAATATTAAATATTAAACAGCCCCATTTTTCTGTCAAAAATACCATTGGAAGCAAGGGAGACACCATGCAAAGAGTAGCTACAACAACAGACATTAGATAGCCCTATTCTCATCGAAAATGCCACTGAAATGAAGAGAAAACTTAGATGAAGCTGCAACTGCAGCTATGAACTTTTAAGATCCCACATTCTCCATCACGATGACATTGAAATTCAGAGAAAACATTGAGCAAGTGGCTGTTGCAACAGAAAGTAATGAAGAGCTCTTTTCTCATCAAAATCATGAGAAATTATCAAGGAGCTGGTGCCTTATCATGGTATGCACAGCCCTATTCTTGGTTGAAAATGACACTCAAATCAAGAGGGAATATCAAGCAATAAAGCAGCAGCTGTGGTACTCAAAACAATAGAAAAACCCATCAATGGATGGCAATAGTAGTAGAGTACAACCAACCCCATTCTTAATAATAAAACAACCTTAAAAATTGGCCGATAATCAAGTGAAAAATGATCGCATTAGCAAGGCATCAATCATCTCATTCTCACGGCAGCAACAATATGAGAAGACTGACAACTACCAGCCACATATCAAATAGATAACATCGAATAGGAAACGAATCACAGTCATTGATACCTACTTTAATAGAGAGCACAATATTGTTGACTTCATGAATGACTACGCAAGGCAATGGAATGCAACTCGTTCATTGCTCGAAGCCACCAGTCATTCTCAACAGCAAATCAACATGGGAAATGGCACATAATCTTCACATTGCAGTCGGACAGCAAACATAGTCAAATGACAGAAAATCAACGCCAGGATAGTTAGTGAGGGGAGGAGGAACCAGACCTTACCTAACTCACCCAACATCGTATAGCTTGTGACCAAGGGCAGATTCCTCGCGGGTATCAGCAAGAATGATACAGATTTGGGCTCAGAAACATTAAGCAAGGCTCGTCTAGAAAGTTCAGGAATGAAACATACAGAACAACCACAAACCCAAGCAAGACATTGACACAGGATTGACCAGACAAGGCTACCTCAGATTTAAGTCATTCAGATTAGTTTAACATCGTTCATTGCATCAAGATATCCTTCCATCGAACAATAGAAAAGTCTAGACTATCTCACCTTGTTGGAAAAATGGCATTGAATTGAATGAGAAATTGTTCTCATGGATTGGAAATTATATTTGGGCCTAAATTCAATTGAATGAGAAATTGAAGGAATTGAAATGGGTTTAATGTCCGGTTCAATACATTTACGGCCGGTTCGAGCATTCAATTGTCCGGTTCTCTGCCATTTAAGCCACCGGCCCTCCACCAGCCTATAAATAGAGGCCCCCTCCATAGGTTCTGAACACACCACAAGCTCTAGAGCTCTCTCTCTTCTTCCTCTCTGCATCTGCATCGTTTTCGGTGGTTTTCGGCTTCAAGTTCCGGCTCGCCTCCAGCTGCGGGTCTCGTGCAACCTCGAGCTCAGAGTCGTTGTATCTTGGGAGACTGAAGTCCACGCTACCTCAGCACAACCAGAGGGGACGAATCAGTCTTAAGGACATTGTGACCGCCACAGGTCTCGACACAATCAGTAAAAGAATTTCATTTATAAGTTTGTTATTTCGATTTTGTGTTATTCGATTATTTATATTTCAAAAATTTAGTCGAATTATCTTCTTCTACTCAAATACTATGGTAAGTCTTTCTTGCACGATTTCGTGCCTATAGAAAGAAAAAATCATTTTATTTATAATATTATTTCTTCAATTGTAGCCATTGAGATTACCCATTTTATATTATTCCGACTTACAAACTTAAGACTGAACCGGTTTGTTCTTGATCTCAGATGGCTACTAAAAACAATCCGGCTATTGTTCCTACTGCTGATGCTACCACTGTGGCTAGGGGCTCTGGTGCCCTAGTCACACCGGGCTCGGGATCTATCCCAGCCATGCCTCTTGGAGGCACAGGCTCCATGCCTACAGGCTCTGTGCCTGCTGGCTCGGTGCCTACTATGGTTCCTGTCAACCACAGTGAAAAACCTGAGAAGTTCAATGGGTTGAACTTCAAAGGTGGCAGCGGAAGATGCTCTTCTACTTGACCACCCTGAACCTTGCTCGGTTCTTGACTGAGGAGGCTCCCAAGCATCCTGAAGGACAATCAGACGTCCAGGCAGCTCAAGTTGTTGATGCCTGGCACCACTCTGATTTCCTGTGCAGAAATTACGTTTTGAACGGGCTGCACGATTCACTGTACAACGTGTATTATACACTGAAGACGGCGAAAACATTGTGGGATTCCCTGGACAGCAAATATAGGATAGAGGATGCCGGCACAAAGAAGTTTGTCGTCGGATGGTTCCTCGACTATAAAATGGTGGATTCCAAAAAGGTGATCAGTCAAGTGCAAGAGATTCAGGTATTCTTGCATGAAATTCATGCTGAAGGGATGGTTCTGAGTGAAACCTTTCAGGTGGCTGCAATAATTGAGAAGCTACCACCGGCATGGAAGGACTTCAAGAACTATTTGAAGCACAAGCGAAAGGAAATGTCACTTGAAGACCTCATCGTTAGACTTCGAATTGAAGAAGACAACAGGGGGTCCGAGAAAAACATTCCTATTGCAGGTGCTGCGAAGGCCAACGTGGTCGAGCATGGGCAAAAGCCCAAAAAGAACAAGGCCAAGACTGGGCCCAAAGTGGCTAGGCCCAAAGGTGGAGTTTCCAAGCCAAAATTCCAAGGAAAGTGCTTCAACTGTGGCAAGAAGGGCCACAGTTCTACTAATTGCCGGCTTCCAAAGAAGAAGAAGCCCGAGGCCAACGTGGTTGATGCAATATCCCAAGACGTGTCCGACATCAACCTTTCTACTGTGGTCTCAGAGGTAAACCTGGTGGGGTCAAATCCGAAGGAATGGTGGATTGACACTGGAGCCACCCGGCACATCTGCTCCAACAGAGATCTCTTCACAAGCTTTGAGCTGGTTAGTGGAGAGAAACTTTATATGGGGAACTCTGCCTCGTCAGAAGTCGAAGGCAAAGGCAAAGTGGTGCTGAAAATGACCTCAGGAAAGATGCTGACTCTCAATAACGTGCTGTACGTGCCAGAGATCCGGAAGAATCTGGTTTCCGATTCCTTGCTAAGTAAACATGGATTTCATATAGAATTTGAGTCAGATAAAGTTATAATAACGAAATCCGGTATGTATGTTGGAAAGGGGTATGAATGTAGTGGGCTTTTTAAGCTCAATGTATTGACAATGATCAATAAAGATAAAGCCTCTTCCTCTTATTTGATTGAGTCTTCCAGTTTATGGCATGGTAGACTAGGACATGTTAATTATGATTCATTTCGGAAACTAATTAACATGGAACACATTCCGACATTCCAGATTGATTCTAAACACAAATGCAAAATTTGTGTGGAAGCGAAATTAACGAGGTCATCCTTTCAAACCATTGAAAGAAATACCGAACCACTTGACCTAATTCATAGTGATGTTTGTGACTTAAAGTCTGTACAAACAAGAGGCGGTAATAAGTATTTTATTACTTTCATCGATGATAGCACAAAGTATTGATATGTGTATTTGCTTAAGAGCAAAGATGAAGCCTTAGAAAAATTTATTCTTTATAAGAATGAAATTAAGAATCAACTCAATAAGAGAATAAAAAAACTAAGAAGTGATAGAGGCGGTGAATATGAAGCACCATTTGGTGACTTTTGTGCACAACATGGAATAGTCCATGAAGTAACTGCGCCCTACTCACCTCAGTCAAACAGTGTTGCTGAACGGAAAAATCTCACATTGAAAGAAATGATGAATGCAATACTTCTGAGTTCAGGGTTACCCCAAAACATGTGGGGGAAGCTATTTTGACAAGCAATTACCTTTTAAATAAGGTACCTCGAAAGAAAGAGGAAAAGACGCCATATGAACTATGGCATGGTAGGAGACCATCCTACAAACACTTACAAGTGTGGGGGTGTCTTGCAAAAGTAGCAATACCAACATCGAAAAAGGTAAAAATAGGTCCTAAAATAGTGGACTGTGTTTTTATAGGCTATGCACATAACAGTAATGCATATCGATTCCTTGTGTATGAATCAAAGATTCATGATATACATAAGAATACGATAATGGAATCGAGAAATGCATCATTTTTTGAAGATTTATTTCCATATAGATCCAACGAAGGATCTCTCAAAACGAACCGTCGAAGCTATGAATTATAAAAATCATGAATCAGATCAAGGTTCTGATTATGAATTTGAGCCTAGACGTAGTAAAAGGGCGAGAGTGGAAAAATCATTTGGAGCTAATTTTATAACATATCTGTTGGAAAAAGAACCACAGACGTATAAAGAAGCCGTGACTTCTTCAGAGGGACCTCTTTGGAAAGAGGCGATCAACAGTGAAATTGATTCTATTTTACAGAATCATACGTGGGAGTTAGTCGATCTTCCTCCCGGATGTAAACCTTTAGGATCTAAGTGGATCTTTAAAAGGAAAATGAGAGCAGACGGCTCCATAGATAAATACAAGGCTAGACTTGTTATCAAGGGATACAAGCAAAAGGAAGGCCTTAATTATTTTGACACTTATTCTCCTGTGACGAGAATAAATTCCATTAGGATGATACTTGCAATTGCGACATTGCGTAATTTAGAGGTACATCAAATAAATGTGAAAACGGAATTCCTAAATGGAGATTTAGATGAAGAAATCTATATGGAACAACCCGAGGGGTTTGTGTCTCCAGGAAAGGAAAAGAAAGTATGCAAATTGGTTAAATCATTGTACGGCTTGAAGCAAGCACCAAAATAGTGGCATGAAAAATTTGATAATACATTGATTACCAATGACTACAAAATTAATGAGTGTGATAAATGTATTTACATAAAAGAGACGGAAAATAGTTACGTTAGTTACGTCATTTTATGTTTTTATGTAGATGACATACTCATTGTTGGTAGTGATGAGAAAATTATCAAATCTACCAAGAACATGTTGAATGCAAGATTTGACATGAAAGATATGGGCCTTGCTGATGTGATTTTAGGAATTAAGATCACGAGAACATCAGAAGGACTTATCTTAAGTCAGTCACACTATGTGGATAAAATTCTTGAGAAATTTAACAAGAATGATTCTGGTGTCGCTAGAACACCATTAGATACAAGTCTCCATCTATCGAAGAATAGAGGAGAGAGTATTTCACAGGTGGAATGCTCAAGAGTTATTGGTAGCTTGATGTATCTAATGAGTTGTACTAGACCAGATATAGCCTACACGGTTAGTAGGCTAAGTAGATATACGAGTAATCCGAGTGCACTATTAGAAGGCAATTGTGAAGGTATTACTGTACCTAAGATATACTCGGGATTATGGGCTGCACTATACCAGATATCCAGCCGTACTTGAAGGGTACAGTGATGCAAACTGGATATCTAATATAAAAGACTCGAAATCTACAAGTGGATATGTATTCACATTAACGGGAGCAGCCGTGTCATGGAAATCCTCAAAACAAACAGTGATAGCCAGATCCACAATGGAATCTGAGTTTATAGCCTTAGATAAGTGTGGAGAAGAGGCTGAATGGCTACGCCATTTTCTTGAGGATATCCCAGAATGGGAAAAACCTGTGCCACCAATACGTATACATTGTGACAGTCAGTCCGCAATTGGAAGGGCACAAAGTCAAATGTATAATGGTAAGTCTAGACATATACATCGTAGACACAATACCATTAAACAGTTACTCTTAACTGGAATTATCACAATTGACTATGTGAAGTCAAAGGATAATTTAGCGGATCCGCTAACCAAAGGGTTAAACAGAGAACTAGTTGAGAAAATGTCGAAAGGAATGGGACTGAAGCCCATGAAAGAAAAGGTTTTATGAAGGAAAACCCTACCTTGTTGACTGGAGATCCCAAGATCTAGGTTAAAAGGGACAACCTACTCATAAGATCGGATGAGGTCACTGTGGGGGGGATTATTCCCCAACCAATTCCTTTATAAGAAACAGTGATATTATCATGATGAGGTTAGCATTTAGATGCTTTAATGATTTATAAAAGAATAGGCAACATACTCTTGAGATTATAAATTACCTATGTGAGAGAGAAGTGGGGCCGCTTCAAAGGAGAATAGAGGGCTTAATTCTTTAGAAACTCTCATAGAATCAGGATGATGTTCATGGCCAAACAAATACAACCGTGAGAACGGAACAGAAGTGTTGTGAACTCCTGTGTGAGGTATATGATTTTTTACACAAGAAAGCGGGACAGTTCAAGGACATCGTGTCTACTGGACAGCTAGTAAAGTAAGTGTACATCGTGTCTACTGGACAGCTAGTAAAGTAAGTGTACCTTTACATGGGAAGGTTCAAAGGGTTACCCTACCCATCGTATGCAGGATTCACTTGTCAGAAACCATCACAGAGTCAAAATAAAACAATTTTCATTCATGTGGGGGATTGCTGGAAAAATGACATTGAATTGAATGAGAAATTGTTCTCATGGATTGGAAATTATATTTGGGCCTAAATCCCATTGAATGAGAAATTGAAGGAATTGAAATGGGTTTAAGTCCATGGACTTAGTGTTTATAATGGTTATGGGTTGGGTTTATAAAAAACCCATGCAGAGGCCCAGGCCTGTAAGGGCCCATATAGGGAAATGTAGAAACTCAATCCCACATCGATTAGGGATGAGAATTTTAAAAGGTTTATAAGCGAAGAGTAGTCTTATGATAAGTAACTACTTCAGCTACAATAAACTACTTTCTCCCGGCTCTCGTCTATGGCAGGAGGTGCCGGCCTAGTTTTGCCATTTCTGGAAATTTTTTTTTCGCTTCAATAAATTTGCCTCGGATTCCTGACTCTTCAGATTCCGGGCGGTTTAGGGTCTTAAAGGCCGTATTAAGGGACGGCATTAAGGGGCCGACCTTAATAAGGGCACTGAATGACCCGTTCAATCGGATTAATGGCCGGTTCGGTGCAATTAAGGGCTCTTAACGCCCGGTTCGGCCCTTTTAATGTCCGGTTCAATACATTTACGGTCGATTTGGGCATTCAATTGTCTGGTTCTCTGCCATTTAAGCCACCAGCCCTCCACCAGCCTATAAATAGAGGCCCCCTCCATAGGTTCTGAACACACCACAAGCTCTAGAGCTCTCTCTCTTCTTCCTCTCTGCATCTGCATCGTTTTCGGTGGTTTCCGGCTTCAAGTTCCAGTTCGCCTCCAGCTGCGGGTCTCGTGCAACCTCGAGCTCAGAGTCGTATTCTGGGAAACTGAAGTCCACGCTACCTCAGCACGACCAGAGGGGACGAATCAGTCTTAAGGACACTGTGACCGCCACAAGCCTCGACACAATCAGTAAAAGAATTTCATTTATAAGTTTGTTATTTCGATTTTGTGTTATTCAATTATTTATATTTCAAAAATTTAGTCGAATTATCTTCTTCTACTCAAATACTATGGTAAGTCTTTCTTGCACGATTTTGTGCCTATAGAAAGAAAAAATCATTTTATTTATAATATTATTTCTTCAATTGTAGCCATTGAGATTACTCATTTTATATTATTCCGACTTACACACCTAACTTACTGACGACTCAGGTCAACAGTGGTGGAGAGCGAAGGAGGAGGGACTTAACTCCGGTTGTTTTATGCTGTGGTGGTAATGGAAGGTCTAGGGAAGCGATTCTAGTGTGGCTCAGTTTCACGGGCGACGCTGAGGCTGTTGTGGAAGAAGACAGGAGCAATCGATGCTCGAGGTGGCTGTTCGGGATTTTAGAATTGAAATACACAAGTGCACGTGTCAGAATAAGTAATAAATTGATTAGAACGAGTGTTGTACCCACAGAGACCTAACTTCAAAATCCGACTAATTATTAAAATTAATACAATTATCCTTATTCAAATAGTCGAGAGTGAAGTCAATCGAATACAAGAAATCAAGTACCGAGAATTGATATTACGAAAACCTAAGGATCGCAACTTCCCCTAGTTGTTATTCTAATTCCGATCTATCTCTACTTATGCCATCAATTAATTAATGTTACTAACCTAGGGTTCGATTCTCGCCTTATGCAGCTCTCACTTATAGTAAGACTGTACTCTCAAGATCGTGCTAACCTATTCTATCTCTAGGTGGTCAACCCTAGAAAGCCCTTCATGTTTCAACCCTAATTGATTACCGAGGGTGATCAGGTATATCTCTATCCCACTCACGAATAATTCTGCCTCTCGACACAGATTAACCTAAGTTATATTTTACCTTGCTTAATCTAATATTCCTCTCTCGCGTTCAATTAAATTTCCACTTCAACCTAATTGTTGATCAGGCAATTAAGTCGCATTAAGAACGTTAGAATATAAGCAACATAATTAATCAACGAACGTAATTGAGACAAATACGAAATTAAAATAAACAACTTGGTTTCATTGGTCACCTTAAGATGGAATGCTTAGTTCATGGTGAAAACAAAATCAAACAACGACAACAATAGAGAAGACATCATTTGAATGATAACGAAGAAAGGAAGAAACAAATTATGCAAACTAATCCGGCATCTCTACTCGAATTCGATCTTCAATCTCGATCTTCCTCCTTGCCTTCAATGAATTTTGCCTCACTATCCTCACGTCTTTGGCCAAGGGATCCAGATTCCAAGGTCCAACTTTCACTATAGTTTCCTACTCTTTAAATGGAGATATTGTTCTTTCCTATTATCTCTCAAGATAATATTCTATCCAAATCTCGGTTTCCAAAAGTATCTCTAATACCATAAGGAAAATATTTAAATTTTCTTGTGAACATCTTCAAGGATTCTCCAAAGATTTAGCATGATCTCAGTATCCCACAAGTCAAGGAAACATGATATTCCCGTATCTAGCAAATTTTGGGCGAGTGTCATGACACCATATTGCGGCAATGTGGAACAAAGCATAACAGAGTGCAATCCATTTTGATTTGTAATGACACAGTGTCATGAAATTGCTGAAAGCTCATAATCCTTACTTTCTTGGTTATCTTCTCTAGTCTGGATTAACTTGTAACCTGCAAAATAATCCCTACTCAGTACCTAACATTACAAAACACCAGGGGACAAGAAAATATCAAAAAGAAGACCAATTAGAATTCTAATTAAAACAACTATAAAATTTTACTTCAACTCATGATTTCACAACTATTTTGTCTTTAAAAGTGATTTAATAACTATATTTTTCCTAGAGTTATCACACCCCCAAACCTAAACTTTGTTAGTCCCAAGCAAAGACTGAAAAGAACAAAAGAAGATAATCAAGCAAGCAAGCCAGTGTATCAACTTAATCAAGGCTTGTTCAGCATCAAATCCTCCTTTTATGCTTTCAGGAACACTCTCACACTCCCTTCTCATGTATCAATTTGGTCACAAGCCATGCAACAAACTAGATGAACCAAACACCTGCTTTCAAATAGATTCTCGTGCCAAGTTTGTGAGAAAAGGAGCAAGCAATGCAAACCGCATCGACTCATTCATTTTAATGCAAAACATCACATGTGTCCAGAATTCAACCTCTTTCTTTTTTTTTCTCCTTTTTTTCTCTTTTTATTCTCAAAGGTTTTTTTTTAATAATTGCATCACTCTTATATCTCATCCTCATAGCGACCCATGTAGCGAGAAATCAACCAGTGACTCCGGTTCCAGTTGGCCCAAGGCACTAGGTTCCCTCAGGTCTATTCTCGAGTCAGCCAATGACACCGACAAATAATAAAAGCACTTATCTGAGCTAGCATTTATTGATTTGACTATAACTATGCTCAAACATAGATGCTTAGAGCCTTGGCAACCCCTTTTTTTTCTTTCTTTTCTTTCTAATTTTTAAATTTTTTTTGGAATTTCCTTCTCAGACACAATTTATTTATTAGTTTCACATCAATATGCATAGTCCTCAATTACCCACATAGCGAGCTTAGTTTTTGTGTGCAAAAAAAAAAGGAGAAATCTACTTTCTAGTGAAATTGCCAGGCCAGCCAAAAATGCAACACAACTCCCAACTTCCTATCAACATGAGCTATGAGTGCTAGAGCGTTAATTATCCTCATTAAGTAAGGAGGTAATTAGCTAGACTAATCCAAATCAGTTGAACAACAAAGGCAGTAACACAAAAAAAAAACTGATCAAATAACCTGAACAAATGAAACTAGATCCTAGAGTTCTAATTGACAGGCCAGCCAATAATGCAACACAAGCCATTCGGTATCATTCAAGCACATAGCAGATGGACCAAACACCCCCAAACCTAAACAAACATTGTCCTCAATGTTCAAAATAAGAAAGAAAAAGGAAAGGGTCAGTGATACTCCTCGGAATCTATGAATGGTTTTCGGTGGTAGTGATGCCTGACTTCTATCCTAACTCACACTGGTCACAAACGGTGAGCTTATAGCAGCGGTGGGGGCTCAACTTAGTCTACAATGCTTTGTGTGGTGACCGCAGGAGAAAAGGAAAGGAAAGTTAGGGCTTCTAGTGAATCGCTCTTTCTTTCAGTATTATGCTATTTTTTTATTTTTGTTTTATTTAAAAAAGGAAATAATGTCATAACATAATGTAGCAACAATTGATCACAATTATTTTTAGATTGCTCTCGGCTTTCACTTGTAATGACACTGTGTCACAACATAGTGTCAAACATCGTGTCATGACAATTCATCACAGATTCAATTCAAATGCTCTCCATGTTCAAAAGTAACGACACTGTGCCACAACATAGTGTAATGACATAATGTCACTATATCATAAATACGAAAAATTCTATCCGAGATCCTTCCAGATTTCATCCTGAACCTGCTGAATGCGCAAAAAATGCAATTAGAGCTATCAATGAGAAAAGAAATATAAATCCTAAATAATTAAGTGGAAAAAAAGAACTTGGGTTGCCTCCCAAGAAGCACCGCATTTATGTCATTGGCTAGACATCTCACTGTCAAGCGTCTTGCAAAAGTGTTGCCGAGGCGTCTCGACTGGTGGAATCCCCAAGGGGAAATTTTGAGCATGCACCCATTTGCCTTAAATTCATGTTGACCTCTTGTGATAACCCAATACCAATATGCCTAGATGGATTTAACAGGGGTACATTTTATAACTCGACTTGCTAGTGTGCCTCGATTAGATCTAAAAGCTACATTGCTTATCTTATAACCTGAATTGGATCTAAATACTCTTTTGCATATTCACCTCTTAGATTGGGCTTAGACACATCTTGATCTTACAACATATCTTGTTTTGAGCTTAACTATAATTGAAGATCAAATGGAATTAGATTATTGAATTAGGCATACAAATTGGCCAAGATTACATAAAACATCTAAAGGCCTATGATGAATTTGGATTGGGCTATGAAGTCTGATATAATTACTTGGATTTAGGCCCAAAGTGAAGCCCATTTCCAGCCTAGCTCTGCTTTGAACGAATTTGTGAATTGGATAATGATATATTTAGGGAAGTGGCAGAAAGTATTTGGGGAAAGAATTAGCAAAAAGTCAAAAAGAGTTGTGTAAGGGTGTGGTGACACCTGTCCTATAACTCAGCTAGCTCTCCTTCCTCAGACAAATATAGCTCACTTTAATCACCATTTGCAGCCATGGAAGCAAACAATATATATATATATAGAGAGAGAGAGAGAGAGAGAGAGATTGCAGGTGGAAGAAGAGATCTGAAAGCCTTGCATGTAAGTTGGTTTTCCACAGCTTAAACATCAATATTCATTAACTTTGATGTTAGCTAAGATCATCCTTCGCTTAAGTAGGAGGTGATTAGTGTATATGAGTCAGTTACGAGATTTACTTCGTTGAATATTTATAGCAGTATTGCTATTGATTGAAGGATCAATGGTATTCTAGAGATGTATTTGAACATGTTTTCAGCATCATTATAATGATGTGATGAATATTTTAATGTGTGTGATTTAGTTAATTGATCAATGATGCTTGCTAATCTGCCATGTTTAAGTTATTGTGATTAGAGGTTAATGAGCATAATTAAGTTTAATTAAGCATGATTAGCATGATATTGTATACTTTGTTGCTGTGTTAAGGTTTAATTGGTGTAACTAGAAAGTACCAAGCTTGGTTAGTAACATTCGATTACTACATTGCAGAGTTTTATGAGATGGCTTAGGTGGTCATAAGCTGGATTAGCATGATAAGACAAGTTTAATTATTCTTAAGAACTGTGCTTAAGCTCCATTAAGCTTGCTGAAGATGATGATCCATTTTGGATGGTTATGTGAATGGGGCATATTGCTGACATTTCTTTGATTCCCATAAGAGTGGGATATATTTAATTGACATGAATGTGCAACATTAATATGCCACATGATTGGGCTATATAAGTGCCTAAGTGATTGAAGCATCCATAGCATGCAAGCATATGCATATCCCGCAAGGGACAAATTATACGAATATCCCTCAAGAGGGATGTCCCGGAAGGGACGGATGGCCACTGATCAGTTGGTATATGTTATAAGAAAGTTGATACAGAAGGTTCCCGTGAGGAACACGATGATATGATCCCGGAAGGGATGAATGGACCACTGATCGGTTGGTAATGTTTACGATTACCTGGAAGGGTCCACTGGCCAGTCGGTTACGTGCATGCATCCACAAAGCTAATAGGTCATTAGATAGTTGTTGAATATTGCACTCACTCATGGTTCCACTAAATTACATGATCTTGCATAATCAAGTTATATTGTTGCCTGTGCAAACCTATATGGTGTCTACAAGTAAGTATGAATACTTCCTGGTGGTTGAATGTTGCTTCTATTGTGAATTGAAATGATTGTACCGAATAGCTTTCATTGTAGTTGATAGATTTTAATGTTTGAACTATGGATTGTCAACTTACTGAGCAATGCAAGCTCACCCTTTGATTTTAACATCTCAGATCATAAGAGTTGAAGTTTGGGACTAGGAGCGGTGGATATACCTAGAAGTGTTTTTGAAGTCGTTCGTTTGGATAGAAGGTACATATAGTGGTCAGCCATGGTGATCCTTTTGGATAAGTCTCTTCAAGGGTCTACATAGGATGTAGGACATGAATATGGACTTAATTTCAAGTCTTGTACACATGTAAATGCAAGTAAAAGAGTTGTAATAACAATTGAGTTTCTTATGGTATAGTTTGCTCTGAATGATCAAGTACGAGTTGTTTTAATCGGGCATGAAAGGAATAGGATTAATTCGGTGCACTACAGTGTTCTAAACGAGTCACACTCTTACACAACCTTATTTGATCGATCATGATTGGTCATGGCCACGAATCAAGTCACGGCTTGATTCGGGTCGTGACATTTATGGTATCAGAGCAATAGGCTATAAAAATTATCCTAGACTTGTCTAGTTGTGTCCAGAGTCTAGGGTTGATGTTTGAATGATTTATTCAACGTATGTGCATTTTGCTTGCATTTAAGGTATATCAGAATGAGGGGAAACAGCAGGAGTCCAGATCCTCGATTGTAGGGTATTTTTCATGCTTTGGATCAAATGACGGACATTATGAGGGCTCAAATGACTCAACATGACCGGGATAATACTGCTCGAGGTGAACAAGCTGATGCTGTCAAGAGATGTGTTGTGGAACAATTCATGAAACTTAATCCTCCTAAATTTCAAGGGACCGGTGATCCGGCAGAAGCTGAATGTTTGATTAATAAGCTAGAGAAGATATTTACAGCCTTGACCTGTTGTGAAGAGGATATGATCATTTTTGCTGAGTTTATGCTTGAAGGCAATGCTGAACATTGGTGGAGAGCAACAAAGCCGAGACTTATGGCTGGTGGTCAGACTATTACCTGGAAGAGATTCGTTGAGGTCTTCCTCGGGAAATACTTTTCTGATTGTGCGCGGGATCAAAAGGTTATCGATTTCCTGAAGCTAGAGCAAGGCAATATGACTGTGGATCAATATGAAGCTCGTTTTACAGAATTATCCAGGTTTGCACCTCAACTCATTGCTGATAAATGTGAGAGAGCTAAGAAGTTTGAGAGGGGCTTGAGGCCTGCCATTAGGAGTAGACTTGCTGCGCTGAAGTTACGAGTATATGATGATGTCTATGAAAGGGCTCAATTGGTGGAGAAAGATATAGCCGAATATCATTCAGAGCAAGGGCAGAAAAACAAAGAGAGAGGTTCTTCTTCTTGTTCTCAACAGTTGAAGCCTAGAACTTATGATTTTAAGAGGTCTAAGGAGAAGGCTCCGATACAAAAAGGGCAACCTCAACAGAATTACGACCGATGTGATAAATGTGGAAAAGCCCACCGGCCACCCTGTCGTGCAGGATCGGGAGCATGTTTCAGATGTGGAAGAACTGATCACAAGATCAAAGATTGTCCCCAGATGCAACACCAGAATCCAACTAACTCGGGAGCGAGGGCACCAAAGCCAAATGTACAGGGAAGGGTTTATGCTCTTACGGAGAGTGATGCTGAAGCCTCAAACTCTGTCATTACAGGTAACCTCCCGATATGTGGTAATATGGCTTATATCTTGGTGGATTCAGGTTCTACACATTCCTTCGTCTCTCCTCATTTTGCACGCCATTTGAAGACCAACCCGGAATCGTTGGGATACCAGTTAGTAGTGTCCACTCCTGCTGGAGATCCCCTGATTTCTGATATGGTTTACAAATCATGCATTATCCAATTGGGTGATAGGAACTTGGATGCTGATTTGATTGTTTTACCAATGAGTGACTTTGATGTGATTCTAGGCATGGATTGGCTTTCTACTTATCATGTTTGCCTAGATTGCAACAAGAAAGTAGTTACATTTACTATTCTCAATCAGCCTATATTTTATTTTGTGGGAAATAGGGAGTCTGGTGCTTGCTCTTTGATTTCATACATTAAAGCTAACAAATTACTTAACAAGGGGTGTGAGGGTTTCCTTGCCTATGTAATAGAGGATAAAAAGGAAAGGGTAAGCATAGATGATGTTCCTATCACTAGATAATTCCCAGATGTATTCCCAGAAGAATTACCAGGCCTACCCCCTGATAGGGAAATTGAGTTCTCTATTGAGTTACTTCCTGGAACAACTCCTTTTTCGAAGACTCCTTATCGAATGGCTCCTGTAGAACTGAAGGAATTAAAAGAGCAATTGCAAGAACTTTTGGAGAAGGGTTTCATTCAGCCTAGTGTATCTCCATGGGGTGCTCCAGTATTGTTTGTAAAGAAGAAGGATGGATCCATGAGACTATGCATAGATTACATGCAATTGAATAGAGTAACAGTGAAGAACAAGTATCCATTGCCTAGAATTGATGATCTGTTCGACCAATTGCAAGGGGCTGAGGTTTTCTCCAAAATTGATCTTAGATCAGGATATCACCAGCTCAAAGTCAGTAGAGATGATGTTCCTAAGACGGCATTCAGGACACGATATGGCCATTATGAGTTTCTTGTTATGCCATTTGGTTTGACTAATGCACCAGCAGCCTTTATGGATCTCATGAATAGAACCTTCAAGCCTTTCTTAGACAAATTTGTGATTGTCTTCATTGATGATATCTTGATCTATTCTAAGAGTCGTGCAGAACACGAAGAACACTTGAGAATTATTTTGCAGAAACTCAGAGAGCACCAATTGTATGCCAAGTTCAGTAAGTGTGAGTTCTGGCTTGATAGGGTTGTATTCTTGGGACATGTCATTACCAAGGAAGACATATGCGTTGATCCATCCAAAATAGAAGCTATAATCAATTGGGAAAGGCCGACCAATGTGACTGAAGTTCGAAGCTTCTTGGGACTTGCAGGTTACTATAGAAGGTTTGTGGAGGGATTTTCTCGCATTGCTACTCCGCTTACAAGACTTCTACGGAAAGGTGCTAAGGTTAGCTGGCCAGATGAATGTGAGATGAGTTTTCAAGAGTTGAAGAGGCGATTAACGACTGCACCCATTTTGATCATTCCATCTGGTTCTGGAGGATATGTGATCTATACTGATGCTTCACATAAGGGCTTGGGTTGTGTTCTAATGCAAAATGAAAGAGTGGTTGCTTATGCATCTAGACAATTGAAGGAATATGAACAGCGGTATCCAACTCATGATCTTGAACTTGCTGCCGTTGTCTTTGCATTGAAAATATGGAGGCATTATCTTTATGGGGAGAAGTTTGATATATATACTGATCACAAGAGCTTGAAGTACTCATTTTCACAAAAGGAGCTGAATATGAGACAACGACGATGGTTGGATCTCTTGAAGGACTACGACTGCACCATTTTATACCATCCAGGTAAGGCCAATATTGTTGCCGATGCATTGAGTAGGAAGTCAGCTTCTCTAGCTTCTTTGATGATTAAAGAATGGATGCTCTTTGAAGAAGTAAGGGATTCAGAATTCAAATTTCTTGTGAAGAGTAGTAATGTGATTCTAGCTACAATGAAGATTGAACCATTATTGCTCCATAGAATTAAGCAAGCACAACAGAATGACACTCAATTATTGGCACTTCAAGATACTAAGAATAGGGAAAAGAATCTTGATTTTCATGCTCTTGAGGATGGTATATTGCGGTTCAGGGGAAGGCTCTGCGTCCCGAATGATATAGACATCCGAAGATGTATTTTGGAAGAAGCACATCGAACTCCTTATAGTGTTCATCCTGGCAGCACAAAAATGTATCGTAATCTTCGGGAACATTATTGGTGGAGTGGTATGAAGAAGCATATTGCTGAGTTTGTATCAAAATGCTTGGTTTGTCAACAGGTTAAAGCAGAGCACCAGAGACCTGGAGGTACCTTGCAGCCACTGCCAATCCCTCAATGGAAATGGGAGGATGTGATGATGGACTTTGTTCAAGGATTACCGATGACTGCAAAGGGCCATAATGCAATATGGGTTGTTGTTGATCGACTGACGAAATCTGTTCATTTCCTTCCTGTCAGAGTGGATTATACTTTGGACAAGCTTGCAAAGATCTATATTGAAGAGATTGTTCGACTGCATGGAGTGCCCATCACAATCACATCCGATCCGGATTCTCGCTTTACATCACATTTCTGGAAGGCTTTGCAACAAGCATTAGGAACTAAATTGCAATTCAGCTCTGCCTTTCATCCTCAAACAGATGGTCAATCAGAGAAGACTATTCAGACCCTCGAAGTTATGCTCCGTGCTTGTGTTATGGACCTCGGTGGTAGCTGGGATAATCATATATTTCTAGTGGAGTTTGCATATAATAACAGCTATCAGAGTAGTATTGGGATGGCACCATATGAAGCATTATATGGAAGGAAGTGTCGGTCACCAATTTGTTGGGAAGAGGCTGGTGAGCGGAAACTAACAGGCCCGGAGTTGATTCAGGTCACAAATGACAAAATCAAGCACATTCGAGAAAGACTACGAACAGCACAAAGCAGACAGAAGAGTTATGCTGACAATCGGAGAAGACCACTTGAATTTAAGGAAGGTGATCATGTATTCTTGAAGATATCTCCATCAAAGGGTGTTATGAGGTTCGGCAAGAAAGGAAAGCTGAGTCCACGGTATATTGGTCCGTTTGAAATACTCGAGAAAGTCGGGACTGTTGCTTATCGGCTGGCATTACCTCCTAAGTTGGCGAATGTGCATAATGTGTTCCACGCAACAATGCTAAGGAAGTATGAACCGGATCCATCTCACGTGATTGATTTTGAACCAATACAGCTCAAAGAGGATATTTCATATGAAGAGAAGCCTATTCAAATTCTGGATCGGAAGGAACAAGAGCTTAGGTCGAAGGTAATTCCATTGGTGAAAGTTCAGTGGCAACACCATGATATTGACGAAGCCACCTGGGAACGTGAGGAGGATATGAAGAATCGGTACCCCTATCTATTTGCTGTGTGAGGTACGTCAAATTTCGAGGACGAAATTTTCTTAAGGGGGGTAGAATGTGATAACCCAATACCAATATGCCTAGATGGATTTAACAGGGGTACATTTTATAACTCGACTTGCTAGTGTGCCTCGATTAGATCTAAAAGCTACATTGCTTATCTTATAACCTGAATTGGATCTAAATACTCTTTTGCATATTCACCTCTTAGATTGGGCTTAGACACATCTTGATCTTACAACATATCTTGTTTTGAGCTTAACTATAATTGAAGATCAAATGGAATTAGATTATTGAATTAGGCATACAAATTGGCCAAGATTACATAAAACATCTAAAGGCCTATGATGAATTTGGATTGGGCTATGAAGTCTGATATAATTACTTGGATTTAGGCCCAAAGTGAAGCCCATTTCCAGCCTAGCTCTGCTTTGGACGAATTTGTGAATTGGATAATGATATATTTAGGGAAGTGGCAGAAAGTATTTGGGGAAAGAATTAGCAAAAAGTCAAAAAGAGTTGTGTAAGGGTGTGGTGACACCTGTCCTATAACTCAGCTAGCTCTCCTTCCTCAGACAAATATAGCTCACTTTAATCACCATTTGCAGCCATGGAAGCAAACAATATATATATATATATAGAGAGAGAGAGAGAGAGAGAGAGAGAGAGATTGCAGGTGGAAGAAGAGATCTGAAAGCCTTGCATGTAAGTTGGTTTTCCACAGCTTAAACATCAATATTCATTAGCTTTGATGTTAGCTAAGATCATCCTTCGCTTAAGTAGGAGGTGATTAGTGTATATGAGTCAGTTACGAGATTTACTTCGTTGAATATTTATAGCAGTATTGCTATTGATTGAAGGATCAATGGTATTCTAGAGATGTATTTGAACATGTTTTCAGCATCATTATAATGATGTGATGAATATTTTAATGTGTGTGATTTAGTTAATTGATCAATGATGCTTGCTAATCTGCCATGTTTAAGTTATTGTGATTAGAGGTTAATGAGCATAATTAAGTTTAATTAAGCATGATTAGCATGATATTGTATACTTTGTTGCTGTGTTAAGGTTTAATTGGTGTAACTAGAAAGTACCAAGCTTGGTTAGTAACATTCGATTACTACATTGCAGAGTTTTATGAGATGGCTTAGGTGGTCATAAGCTGGATTAGCATGATAAGACAAGTTTAATTATTCTTAAGAACTGTGCTTAAGCTCCATTAAGCTTGCTGAAGATGATGATCCATTTTGGATGGTTATGTGAATGGGGCATATTGCTGACATTTCTTTGATTCCCATAAGAGTGGGATATATTTAATTGACATGAATGTGCAACATTAATATGCCACATGATTGGGCTATATAAGTGCCTAAGTGATTGAAGCATCCATAGCATGCAAGCATATGCATATCCCGCAAGGGACAAATTATACGAATATCCCTCAAGAGGGATGTCCCGGAAGGGACGGATGGCCACTGATCAGTTGGTATATGTTATAAGAAAGTTGATACAGAAGGTTCCCGTGAGGAACACGATGATATGATCCCGGAAGGGATGAATGGACCACTGATCGATTGGTAATGTTTACGATTACCTGGAAGGGTCCACTGGCCAGTCGGTTACGTGCATGCATCCACAAAGCTAATAGGTCATTAGATAGTTGTTGAATATTGCACTCACTCATGGTTCCACTAAATTACATGATCTTGCATAATCAAGTTATATTGTTGCCTGTGCAAACCTATATGGTGTCTACAAGTAAGTATGAATACTTCCTGGTGGCTGAATGTTGCTTCTATTGTGAATTGAAATGATTGTACCGAATAGCTTTCATTGTAGTTGATAGATTTTAATGTTTGAACTATGAATTGTCAACTTACTGAGCAATGCAAGCTCACCCTTTGATTTTAACATCTCAGATCATAAGAGTTGAAGTTTGGGACTAGGAGCGGTGGATATACCTAGAAGTGTTTTTGAAGTCGTTCGTTTGGATAGAAGGTACATATAGTGGTCAGCCATGGTGATCCTTTTGGATAAGTCTCTTCAAGGGTCTACATAGGATGTAGGACATGAATATGGACTTAATTTCAAGTCTTGTACACATGTAAATGCAAGTAAAAGAGTTGTAATAACAATTGAGTTTCTTATGGTATAGTTTGCTCTGAATGATCAAGTACGAGTTGTTTTAATCGGGCATGAAAGGAATAGGATTAATTCGGTGCACTACAGTGTTCTAAACGAGTCACACTCTTACACAACCTTATTTGATCGATCATGATTGGTCATGGCCACGAATCAAGTCACGGCTTGATTCGGGTCGTGACACCTCTTTCATTTCGCAAGGTTACTACACCAAAAGGAGATACCTGCACTATTCAAAACGGTCTCGACCATTTCGACTTCAACTTTCCAGGGAACAATTTTAAGTTCAAGTTGTAGAGAAGCACTTGTTGACCAGGCTGAAAATCTTGCCACAAATTCTTCTTGTAATGTTGTGCTTTCATGTTCTCCATGTCGTTCCCTGAAGTCTCATATGCTCGACGGTGAAATTCTTCCAACTTGTGTAGTTGCTCTTCTCCAGCTTTAGTGGAGCCCTCATGGGTTGTGGGCATGCTTCTGCTTTTGATCGAATGTCTCTTCTTTCATCAATTTGGACAACTTCATTGACATTTTTAACCTCTCAAGTTCTACTGAATCCTTACGCACACACGAAGTTGGTTCTAGCTGCTTTTGTACTCCACCACTTTCTTCACCACCTCGAGGCAATCCTAAATCTATTACCACTCCAAATGCATCATCATGTTGAACTTCTTGAACTATTGTCTCACTGGACCTATTTACCACATAAATTAAATAACAACCATCAGGTTCATTAGGGACTTTCACAGATAAAAAAAATATGGAATGCTACCTCTTCATCATTAGCCCTCATGGTTAGTTCACCCTTTTCAATATCAATTAATGTCCTACCAATGCCTAAAAATGGTCTACCAAAGATGATTGGGATCTCTCGATCTTCTTCACAGTCTAGCACAATGAAATCAGCAGGAAAGATGAACTTATTGATGTTAACTAAAACATCTTCTATGATTCCATAAGGAATCACTGATGACCTATCACCTAATTGCAAAGTGACCGGGGTGGGGTTAACTTCCCCCAAACTTAGTTTCTTGTATATGGATAAAGACATTAAGTTAATGCTTGCTCCAATATCACATAAAACCTTACCAGTAAACTGAGTTCCAATATAACAAGGAATAGTGAAGCTACCTAGGTCTTTCAACTTGGGAGGTAACTTACGCTAAACAGTGGCACTGCGCTCTCAGTAAGAGTTACCATTTCGTGGTTACCTGACTTACGCTTCTTGGATAATATATCCTTCACGAACTTTGCCTACTTTGGCATTTGCTCAAATACTTCTGCAAAAGGGATGTTAATATGCCATCTTTTAAAAATATCAAGAAATTTTTTAAATTACTTATCATCCTTGAACCGTTGTGACCTTTGTGGGAATGAGAGCGAAGGATACGATGTTTCCTTAGCAGCTAGTGCATCAACAATCTCAGCATTAACTAAGCTTTTCTCTCAATGTTTCCAAGTTTCATCAGATGCCTTGATGGCCAAAGGACTGTTGTTGCCATCCTGTGTCATGACATGTGTCGTGACATCCTCTGGTGGCTCCACTCCTTTCCTGACTTCACGCCCATTTCTGAGCGTGATGGCCATTACTTGCTCTCCGCCTCAACCTCTTGGGTTCACCTCCATGTCACTTGATAGTGTGCCTTGAGGGCGATTATTAAATGCTTGTGCTGGTTGCCCGACTTGCACCTCCATGTTCCTAATGACTGAACCTAAAACATTGAAGTAGATGTGTTAGTAAGATTAACCAAGGCTTCCTCTAATTTAGATAATTTATCTAAAGGAGGAGGAGGATTAGATTTGAGTTGATCTTGGAATCCGGATGGTGGGTTTGGCTTAGACTTGGCGTAAGAGAAGTTCGGATGATTGCGCCACCCCGGCTTGTAGGTATTCAAATAAGGATTTTCTTTGAACTCCCCCTACAAAGTTCACCAATTCCTGAAGCTCTTCACATTGATCAATATAAAATCTCCTCTTTGAGTGTGGTCGGATCCCACTCCTTGTGCTTTGAGCAAAGCTACATCCCTTGACAAAGCATCAATCTTTGCCATCAATGCCACAATCGCATCAACTGAATGGATCCCTGCTAATCCTTTCTCTGTTGAGACTCTTTCAGCTGGCTACTAGTAGTTGTTGTTGGCCATTTCTTCGAGCAGCTCGTAAGCCTCAGTCTCAAATTTTCCCATTATGGATCTTCCTGCTACTACATCGATGGTAGTCCGAAGAGTATCTACAAGACCATTGTAAAAATTTTGAATTAGTAACCCTTGAGGAATTTCATGATGAGGGCATGCAAGCATTAGCTACTTAAATCGCTCCCATGCATCATAAAGATTTTTTGTCGCGTGCTGCTGGAATGATGTGATATTGTTTCTCAGCCTCATACTCTTGTTTGGTGGGAAGCACTTGCTGAGGAACTTTTGTTAATTGTGTTAAAGATTGATTATTTGCATGCTTTTCGGGCTAGATTTAAACGAAGCAATCAAGTTTGAGTTGGTTTATGTGCGTGATTGTGCAATGTTTCCTTGTTGAATGTAGCGGAGTTGGAATTGAACAAGTGTTAAAAGTCAGGTTTATTTTAAGAATGTTGATACTTTTGAGGCATTTTGTGATGCAGATACGTATTAGAAGAACAACCGAGCCTCGAAGATGAATCCTGACTAAAGACATGTAGCTGATTAGAAGAATAGAGCAGTGGGACTGCAACACAGGATCGCGGCACCAATGGAGACAGTGAAGAGGGACCGCGGCATAGGACCGCGGTCCTAGACAGTTCAACAGCAAACTCTAAAGATTTATTGCCAAATCAAAGTTACTCAACCCCAAATATTACACAGAATATTTCTGGGCTGAATAAAAAATATCTGGGAGAAAAAAGATTTTGATGCAACTCAGCCGGGAAAGAGAATCTTTCAAGATTTGAAGAAGGATATGATATCTTGTAAAAATATTTTGTCAATCTTTTAAAAAGCGACCAGCAAGCAAGTTGCCAAGGAGAGATAATTCGATTCATCCAACAATTACTTCCAGAATTCTTTTGCTACCTCGAAGATCAAGAGAAGCTGGTGATTAAGAGGAAAGAAGAGGAGCACTTCAAGACGGCTCAAGGCTCGAGAGATGGGCATCGGCTTATCTAGAGTTTTCTCTTTCTCTTTTCTTTTCTATTGACTCATGATGTATTCCAACTTCTTCTTGGTAGTTAATTTTAATTCCATCATGAACTAATTCCTTTATTCCTAAGGCAAGCAATGGAACTCTTTTCTACTTCCTAAATTCAGTTGTTTTCTCTAGTATGTGATCAATTACAACTGTATTACTTAAATTATTCTCATCCTTAATGCTTTTTGATTGATTGGCCACCAATTAGATCGAATAAGAGAGATCGACGAACTCGAGAGACGAAGCCGAAATCACGCTGGAGATAGTATAACTTAGGATAATTCACGCCGAGAGGTGGGGATTATTTGTGAGAAGCATCAAGAGATTAGCTGATCACCTTAGGTATCCAAATTAGGGTTCGAACTCAATGGGTTTCTTAATATTAATTGCTTCGAGATAGAGTGATTGGTATCGTCCTAGAAACATGTTCTTGTTAAACTGAGAGGTAGGCAAGGAGACACAAAACCCTAGGATAGTAATATCGTAATTGATTACATATAGAGATTAGGTTTGGGTTTAGAAGTAGAATTGAGGGAAGTTCTAAGCCTTATGACCATTCAAACTTATTAATTTCTTTTAATTGCTTCCAATTTATTTTTCTTGTTTTCATTAAATTCCTATCCAATTTTGAATTGCCTAACTTGGCTTGATTGCTTGGTTTATTGTTTAGTATTGATTGAACTAGATCCTCATGGAAACGATCTCTTACGCATTTCTTTATATTACTTGAGTGATACATATACTTACGTGCGAGCTTTGCTTGCCAGCTTTGCTTGCCTATCAAATTTTATCGTAATAACTTCTGAGCTACCATTTCCCATGTGTTTAAAGAACCTAGTGGAAGAAAATTTAACCAAGATTTCGCTTTATCTCTTAGTGAAAAAGGGAAGAGTCACATTTTGACTGCTTCAGCCGGGACTCCATTGAATTCAAAAGTATTGCACATCTCCAGAAATCTAGCAAGATGATTATGGGGATCTTCGTTTGGCATTCCCCCAAACGAAGCTAATGTCTGCAACATCTGGATGATGGTTGGCTAGATTTCAAAATTATTTGCTGCAATTGGCGGCCTCACTATGTTGGATCGATTCATCACTTGCGATTGAGCATAATCCCGCAAGGTTCGAGGTTGAGGCCTTTGATTAGCTTCCGACTCCCATGCCAAGACTTCTCCCTCAGCGAGAGGGAGTTGTTCTCCTCTGTCTTCCTCCATATCAGCTTGTCTGATGCGTGTTTACCTTTGTTCCCTTAACCTTTAATGAAAGGTCATTTTGATTTTAGGGTTGTAAGGAACAAGATCACCACCACCAGCTCGACGCATATAACAAATAGTACCTAAAAGGCAGAAAATTAAACAAAATTAAAAAGAATGAACGAAGGATAACTTGCTTGGTATTAATATCAATCGAAAATTTGAAAAATAGTTCCTCGACAACGATGCCAAAAACTTGTTCGGGATTTTAGAATCGAAACATGCAAGAGCACGTGTCTGAACAAGTGATAAAGTGATGAGACCAAGTGTCATACCCACAGTGACCTAACTTCAAAATCCGACTAATTATTAAAATTAACACAATTATCCTTATTCAAACAGTCGAAAGTGAAGTCAATTGAATAGAAGAAATCAACAAAGAAACCAAATAACGAGAATTCATATTATGAACACCTAAGGATCGTAACTTACCCTAGTTGTTATTCTAATTCCGATCTATCTCTACTTATGCCATCGATTAATTAATGTTACTAACCTAGGGTTCAATTCTCACCTTATGCAGCTCTCGCTTATAGCAAAACCTACCCTCAAGATCGTGCTAACCTATTCTATCTCTAGGTGGTCAACCCGTGAAAGCCCTTTATGTTTCAACCCTAATTGATTGCTAGGGTGATCAGGTATATCTCTATCCCTCTCACGAATAATTCTATCTCTCGACACAAATTAACCTAAGTTATATTTTACCTTGCTTAATCTAATATTCCTCTCTCGAGTTCAATTAGATTTCCACTTCAACCTAATTGTTGAACAAGCAATTAAGTCACATTAAGAACGGTAAAAACATAGGCAACACAATTAATCAACAAACATAATTGAGACAGATACGAGATTAAAATAAACAACTTGTTTTCATTGGTCACCTTAGGATGGAATGCTTAGTTCATGGTGAAAACAAAATCAAACGACAACAACAATGGAGAAGACATCATTTGAATGATAACGAAGAAAGGATGAAACAATGATGCAAACTAATCCGGCATCTCTACTCGAATTCGATCTTCAATCTCGATCTTTCTCCTTGCCTTCAATGAATTTTGCCTCACTATCCACACGTCTTTGGCCAAGGGATCCAGATTTCAAGGTCCAACTTTCACTATAGTTTCCTACTCTTTAAATGGAGATATTTTTCTTTCCTATTAACTCTCAAGATAATATTCTATCCAAATCTCGGTTTCCAAAAGTATCTCTAATACCATAAGGAAAATATTTAAATTTTCTGGTGAACATCATTAACGATTCTCCAACGATTCAGCATGATCTCGGTATCCCACAAGTCAAGGAATCCTGATATTCCCGTATCCAGCAAATTCTGGGTGAGTGTCGTGACACCATGTTGTGACAATGTGGAACAGAGCATAATAGAGTGCAATCTATTTTGATTTGTAATGACACAGTGTCATGAAATTACTGAAAGCCCATAATCCTTGATTTCCTGGTTATCTTCTCTGGTCCGGATTAACTTGTAACTTGTAAAATAATCCCGACTCAGTACCTAATATCACAAAACACCATGGGGACAAGAAAATATTAAAAAGAAGACCAATGAGAATCCTAATGAAAACGATTATAAAATTTGACTTCAACAAAAGATTTCAAAAGTGACTTAATGACTCTATTTTTCCTAGAGTTATCAGTGGCACGTTGGGGAGAGACGGGAGAGGACCAATTGACAATGGGAGCACTGAGCTTTTCCAGTGGAAGGTGTGACGCATCTCGGTAGAAGGACCGAGGATCAAATCGGGGAAGGGCTGTCGAAGCTCTATTGAGCATTCTACCTTCTTTCCCCCTATCTGGCTCATTGAGAATTTTTCCTCTCTCTCCCCTAAGGGAATGTTAACTAAGTGGAATTGGAGGATTGTGGCCTCCCCTCCAGTGAAACCATAAGTTTGATTATATATCATATGATATTTATTTTATTTTATATTTTCTTATTAAAATTTATTTAGTTAAGATTTGCTTGAAGAAAATATTTCAGGAAAAGTCCCTCAAATATATCCTGCATAACATTTCAAATGCTCTTAGTTCCAACTAGCCCTTACAACTCCTTGGGACACAAAAATCATTCTTTTCTTAACTTATCTCAACCCCTTGATACTGTGTTCTATTTTTCTTTAATCTTTCATAAGTTAAGAATTAAATGGCATTAATCTCACTTAATTTAGACCTTCAGATAATTAACTATAATTTTTTAAACAAAACTAACCGAGATAAAAGAATTTAGCAAAGTCGGCCAATTTCACTTAGAAAATTATGTCTTCTTTTCTAGATCAAATTTCGCGTCCACGATAAGTCGAATGTGATAACCCAATACCAATATGCCTAGATGGATTTAACAGGGGTACATTTTATAACTCGACTTGCTAGTGCGCCTAGATTAGATCTAAAAGCTACATTGCTTATCTTATAACCTAAATTGGATCTAAATACTCTTTTGCATATTCACCTCTTAGATTGGGCTTAGACACATCTTGTTTTGAGCTTAACTATAATTGAAGATCAAATGGAATTAGATTATTGAATTAGGCATACAAATTGGCCAAGATTACATAAAAACATCTAAAGGCCTATGATGAATTTGGATTGGGCTATGAAGTCTGATATAATTACTTGGATTTAGGCCCAAAGTGAAGCCCATTTCCAGCCCAGCTCTGCTTTGGACGAATTTGTGAATTGGATAATGATATATTTAGGGAAGTGGCAGAAAGTATTTGGGGAAAGAATTAGCAAAAAGTCAAAAAAGAGTTGTGTAAGGGTGTGGTGACACCTGTCCTATGACTCAGCTAGCTCTCCTTCCTCAGACAAATATAGCTCACCTTAATCACCATTTGCAGCCATGGAAGAAACAATATAGAGAGAGAGAGAGAGAGAGAGATTGCAGGTGGAAGAAGAGATCTGAAAGCCTTACATGTAAGTTGGTTTTCCACAGTTTAAACATCAATATTCATTAGCTTTGATGTTTATTGATGTTAGCTAAGATCATTGTTAGCTTAAGTAGGTGGTGATTAGTTTATATAAGTCAGTTATTTACTTCTTTGAATTGGTATAGCAGTATTGCTATTGATTGAAGGATCAATGGTATTCTAGAGATGTATTTGAACATGTTTCAGCATCATTAGAATGATGTGATGAATATTTTAATGTGTGTGATTTAGTTAATTGATCAATGATGTTTGCTAATCTGCCATGTTTAAGTTATTGTGATTAGAGGTTAATGAGCATAATTAAGTTTAATTAAGCATGATTAGCATGATATTGTATGCTTTGTTGCTGTGTTAAGTTTAATTGGTGTAACTAGAAAGTACCAAGCTTGATTAGCAACATTTGATTACTATGTTGTAGAGGTTTATGAGATGGCTTAGGTGGTCATAAGCTGGATTAGCATGATGAGACAGGTTTAATTATTCTTATGAACTGTGATTAAGCTCCATTAAGCTTGCTGAAGATGATGATCCATTTTGGATGGTTATGTGAATGAGGCATATTGCTGACATTTCTTTGATTCCCACAAGAGTGGGATATATTTAATTGACATGAATGTGCAACATGAATATGCTACATGATGGGGCTATATAAGTGCCTAAGTGATTGAAGCATACATAGCATGCAAGCATATGCATATCCCGCAAGGGACAAATGATACGAATATCCCTCAAGAGGGATGTCCCGGAAGGGACGAATGGCCACTGATTAGCTGGTATACGTTACAAGAAAGATGATACGGAAGGTTCCCGTGAGGAACATGATGATATGATCCCGGAAGGGATGAATGGACCACTGATCGGTTGGCAATGTTTACGATTACCCGGAAGGGTCCACTGGCCAGTCGGTTACGTGCATGCATCCACAAAGCTAATAGGTCATTAGATAGCTGTTGAATATTGCACTCACTCATGGTTCCACTAAATTATATGATCTTGCATAATCAAGTTATATTGTTGCCTGTGCAAACCTATATTGTGTCTATGTATGCTTCAAACTTGATTATGCACAGGCAACAATATAACTTGATTATGCAAGATCATATAATTTAGTGGAACCATGAGTGAGTGCAATATTCAACAGCTATCTAATGACCTATTAGCTTTGTGGATGCATGCACGTAACCGACTGGCCAGTGGACCCTTCCGGGTAATCGTAAACATTGCCAACCGATCAGTGGTCCATTCATCCCTTCCGGGATCATATCATCATGTTCCTCACGGGAACCTTCCGTATCATCTTTCTTGTAACGTATACCAGCTAATCAGTGGCCATTCGTCCCTTCCGGGACATCCCTCTTGAGGGATATTCGTATCATTTGTCCCTTGCGGGATATGCATATGCTTGCATGCTATGTATGCTTCAATCACTTAGGCACTTATATAGCCCCATCATGTAGCATATTCATGTTGCACATTCATGTCAATTAAATATCCCACTCTTGTGGGAATCAAAGAAATGTCAGCAATATGCCTCATTCACATAACCATCCAAAATGGATCATCATCTTCAGCAAGCTTAATGGAGCTTAATCACAGTTCATAAGAATAATTAAACCTGTCTCATCATGCTAATCCAGCTTATGACCACCTAAGCCATCTCATAAACCTCTACAACATAGTAATCAAATGTTGCTAATCAACTTGGTACTTCTAGTTACACCAATTAAACCTTAACACAGCAACAAAGCATACAATATCATGCTAATCATGCTTAATAAACTTAATTATGCTCATTAACCTCTAATCACAATAACTTAAACATGACAGATTAGCAAACATCATTGATCATTAACTAAATCACACACATTAAAATATTCATCACATCATTCTAATGATGCTGAAAACATGTTCAAATACATCTCTAGAATACCATTGATCCTTCAATCAATAGCAATACTGCTATACCAATTCAAAGAAGTAAATAACTGACTTATATAAACTAATCACCACCTACTTAAGCTAACAATGATCTTAGCTAACATCAATAAACATCAAAGCTAATGAATATTGATGTTTAAACTGTGGAAAACCAACTTACATGTAAGGCTTTCAGATCTCTTCTTCCACCTGCAATCTCTCTCTCTCTCTCTCTATATTGTTTGCTTCCATGGCTGCAAATGGTGATTAAGGTGAGCTATATTTGTCTGAGGAAGGAGAGCTAGCTGAGTCATAGGACAGGTGTCACCACACCCTTACACAACTCTTTTTTGACTTTTGCTAATTCTTTCCCCAAATACTTTCTGCCACTTCCCTAAATATATCATTATCCAATTCACAAATTCGTCCAAAGCAGAGCTGGGCTGGAAATGGGCTTCACTTTGGGCCTAAATCCAAGTAATTATATCAGACTTCATAGCCCAATCCAAATTCATCATAGGCCTTTAGATGTTTTATGTAATCTTGGCCAATTTGTATGCCTAATTCAATAATCTAATTCCATTTGATCTTCAATTATAGGTTAAGCTCAAACAAGATGTGTCTAAGCCCAATCTAAGAGGTGAATATGCAAAAGAGTATTTAGATCCAATTCAGGTTATAAGATAAGCAATGTAGCTTTTAGATCTAATCTAGGCGCACTAGCAAGTCGAGTTATAAAATGTACCCCTGTTAAATCCATCTAGGCATATTGGTATTGGGTTATCACATTCTACTTATCGTCCGCGAAATTTGATCTCGAAATAGAAGACATAATTTTCAATGAATTGGCCGACTTTGCAAATTCTTTTATCTGGTTAGCTTTGTTTAAAAAATTATAGTTAATTATCTGAAGGTCTAAATTAAGTGAGATTAATGCCATTTAATTCTTAACTTATGAAAGATTAAAGAAAAATAGAACACAGTATCAAGGGGTTGAGATAAGTTAAGAAAAGAATGATTTTTGTGTCCCAAGGAGTTGTAAGGGCTAGTTGGAACTAAGAGCATTTGAAATGTTATGCAGGATATATTTGAGGGACTTTTCCTGAAATATTTTCTTCAAGCAAATCTTAACTAAATAAATTTTAATAAGAAAATATAAAATAAATAAATATCATATGATATATAATCAAACTTATGGTTTCACTGGAGGGGAGGCCACAATCCTCCAATTCCACTTAGTTAACATTCCCTTAGGGGAGAGAGAGGAAAAATTCTCAATGAGCCAGATAGGGGGAAGAAGGTAGAATGCTCAATAGAGCTTCGACAGCCCTTCCCCGATTTGATCCTCGGTCCTTCTACCGAGATGCGTCACACCTTCCACTGGAAAAGCTCAGTGCTCCCATTGTCAATTGGTCCTCTCCCGTGTCTCTCCCAACGTGCACCTGACTGAACTCTAGGAAAAATAGAGCAAAAGTAGAGTCCTTTTGAATCTTTGTTGAATCAATTTATAATCGTTTCATTAGGATTCTCATTGGTCTTCTTTTTAATATTTTCTTGTCCCCATGGTGTTTTGTGATATTAGGTACTGAGTCGGGGATTATTTTACAAGTTACAAGTTAATCCGGACCAGAGAAGATAACCAGGAAATCAAGGATTATGGGCTTTCAGTAATTTCATGACACTGTGTCATTACAAATCAAAATAGATTGCACTCTATTATGTCTACCATTGTCACACACATGGTGTCACGACACTCACCCAGAATTTGCTGGATACGGGAATATCAGGATTCCTTGACTTGTGGGATACCGAGATCATGCTGAATCGTTGGAGAATCGTTAATGATGTTCACCAGAAAATTTAAATATTTCCTTATGGTATTAGAGATACTTTTGGAAACCGAGATTTGGATAGAATATTATCTTGAGAGTTAATAGGAAAGAAAATATCTCCATTTAAAGAGTAGGAAACTATAGTGAAAGTTGGACCTTGAAATCTGGATCCCTTGGCCAAAGACGTGTGGATAGTGAGGCAAAATTCATTGAAGGCAAGGAGAAAGATCGAGATTGAAGATCGAATTCGAGTAGAGATGCCGGATTAGTTTGCATCATTGTTTCATCCTTTCTTCGTTATCATTCAAATGATGTCTTCTCCATGTTGTTGTCGTTTGATTTTGTTTTCACCATGAACTAAGCATTCCATCCTAAGGTGACCAATGAAAACAAGTTGTTTTTTTAATCTCGTATCTGTCTCAATTATGTTTGTTGATTAATTGTGTTGCCTATGTTTTTACCGTTCTTAATGTGACTTAATTGCTTGTTCAACAATTAGGTTGAAGTGGAAATCTAATTGAACTCGAGAGAGGAATATTAGATTAAGCAAGGTAAATATAACTTAGGTTAATTTGTGTCGAGAGATAGAATTATTCGTGAGAGGGATAGAGATATACCTGATCACCCTAGCAATCAATTAGGGTTGAAACATAAAGGGCTTTCACGGGTTGACCACCTAGAGATAGAATAGGTTAGCACGATCTTGAGGGTAGGTTTTGCTATAAGCGAGAGCTGCATAAGGTGAGAATTGAACCCTAGGTTAGTAACATTAATTAATCGATGGCATAAGTAGAGATAGATCGGAATTAGAATAACAACTAGGGTAAGTTACGATCCTTAGGTGTTCATAATATGAATTCTCGTTATTTGTTTCTTTGTTGATTTCTTCTATTCAATTGACTTCACTTTCGACTGTTTGAATAAGGATAATTGTGTTAATTTTAATAATTAGTCGGATTTTGAAGTTAGGTCACTGTGGGTATGACACTTGGTCTCATCACTTTATCACTTGTTCAGACACGTGCTCTTGCATGTTTCGATTCTAAAATCCCGAACAAGTTTTTGGCATCGTTGTCGAGGAACTATTTTTCAAATTTTCGATTGATATTAATACCAAGCAAGTTATCCTTCGTTCATTCTTTTTAATTTTGTTTAATTTTCTGCCTTTTAGGTACTATTTGTTATATGCGTCGAGCTGGTGGTGGTGATCTTGTTCCTTACAACCCTAAAATCAAAATGACCTTTCATTAAAGGTTAGGGAACAAAGGTAAACACGCATCAGACAAGCTGATATGGAGGAAGACAGAGGAGAACAACTCCCTCTCGCTGAGGGAGAAGTCTTTGGCATGGGAGTCGGAAGCTAATCAAAGGCCTCAACCTCGAACCTTGCGGGATTATGCTCAATCGCAAGTGATGAATCGATCCAACATAGTGAGGCCGCCAATTGCAGCAAATAATTTTGAAATCTAGCCAACCATCATCCAGATGTTGCAGACATTAGCTTCGTTTGGGGGAATGCCAAACGAAGATCCCCATAATCATCTTGCTAGATTTCTGGAGATGTGCAATACTTTTGAATTCAATGGAGTCCCGGCTGAAGCAGTCAAAATGTGACTCTTCCCTTTTTCACTAAGAGATAAAGCGAAATCTTGGTTAAATTTTTTCCACTAGGTTCTTTAAACACATGGGAAATGGTTAGCTCAGAAGTTATTACGATAAAATTTGATAGGCAAGCAAAGCTGGCAAGCAAAGCTCGCACGTAAGTATATGTATCACTCAAGTAATATAAAGAAATGCGTAAGAGATCGTTTCCATGAGGATCTAGTTCAATCAATACTAAACAATAACCAAGCAATCAAGCCAAGTTAGGCAATTCAAAATTGGATAGGAATTTAATGAAAACAAGAAAATAAATTGGAAGCAATTAAAAGAAATTAATAAGTTTGAATGGTCATAAGGCTTAGAACTTCCCTCAAATTCTACTAAAAACCCAAACCTAATCTCTATATGTAATCAATACGATATTACTATCCTAGGGTTTTGTGTCTCCTTGCCTACCTCTCAGTTTAACAAGAACATGTTTCTAGGACGATACCAATCACTCTATCTCGAAGCAATTAATATTAAGAAACCCATTGAGTTCGAACCCTAATTTGGATACCTAAGGTGATCAGCTAATCTCTTGATGCTTCTCACAAATAATCCCACCTCTCGGCGTGAATATCCTAAGTTATACTATCTCCAGCGTGATTTCGGCTTCGTCTCTCGAGTTCGTCGCTCTCTCTTATTCGATCTAATTGGTGGCCAATCAATCAAAAAGCATTAAGGATGAGAATAATTTAAGTAATACAGTTGTAATTGATCACATACTAGAGAAAACAACTGAATTTAGGAAGTAGAAAAGAGTTCCATTGCTTGCCTTAGGAATAAAGAATTAGTTCATGATGGAATTAAAATTAACTACCAAGAAGAAGTTGGAATACATCATGAGTCAATAGAAAAGAAAAGAGAAAGAGAAAACTCTAGATAAGCCGATGCCCATCTCTCGAGCCTTGAGCCGTCTTGAAGTGCTCCTCTTCTTTCCTCTTAATCACCAGCTTCTCTTGATCTTCGAGGTAGCAAAAGAATTCTGGAAGTAATTGTTGGATGAATCGAATTATCTCTCCTTGGCAACTTGCTTGCTGGTCGCTTTTTAAAAGATTGACAAAATATTTTTACAAGATATCATATCCTTCTTCAAATCTTGAAAGATTCTCTTTCCCGGCTGAGTTGCATCAAAATCTTTTTTCTCCCAGATATTTTTATTCAGCCCAGAAATATTCTGTGTAATATTTGGGGTTGAGTAACTTTGATTTGGCAATAAATCTTTAGAGTTTGCTGTTGAACTGTCTAGGACCGCGGTCCTATGCCGCGGTGTCCCTCTTCACTGTCTCCATTGGTGCCGCGATCCTGTGTTGCAGTCCACTGCTCTATTCTTCTAATCAGCTACATGTCTTTAGTCAGGATTCATCTTCGAGGCTCGGTTGTTCTTCTAATACGTATCTGCATCACAAAATGCCTCAAAAGTATCACATTCTTAAAATAAACCTGACTTTTAACACTTGTTCAATTCCAACTCCGCTACATTCAACAAGGAAACATGCACAATCACGCACATAAACCAACTCAAACTTGATTGCTTCGTTTAAATCTAGCCCGAAAAGCATGCAAATTAATCAATCTTTAACACAATAACAAAAGTTCCTCAGCAAGTGCTTTCCACCCAAACAAGAATGAGGCTGAGGAGAAAACAATATCACATCATTCCAGCAGCACGCGACAAAAAAATCTATGATGATGGGAGCGATTTAAGTAGCTAATGCTTGCATGCCCTCATCATGAAATTCCTCAAGGGTTACTAATTCAAAATTTTACAATGGTCTTGTAGATACTCTTCGGACTACCATCGAGTAGTAGCAGGAAGATCCATAATGGGAAAATTGAGACTGAGGCTACGAGCTGCTCGAAGAAATGGCCAACAACAACTACTAGTAGCCAGCTGAAAGAGTCTCAACAGAGAAAGGATTAGCAGGGATCCATTCAGTTGATGCGATTGTGGCATTGATGGCAAAGATTGATGCTTTGTCAAGGGATGTAGCTTTGCTCAAAGCACAAGGAGTGGGATCCGACCACACTCAAAGAGGAGATTTTATATTGATCAATGTGAAGAGCTTCAGGAATTGGTGAACTTTGTAGGGGAGTTCAAGAAAATCCTTATTTGAATACCTACAAGCCGGGGGGGTGGCGCAATCATCCGAACTTCTCTTACGCCAAGTCTAAGCCAAACCCACCATCCGGATTCCAAGATCAACTCAAATCTAATCCTCCTCCTCTTTAGATAAATTATCTAAATAGAGGAAGCCTTGGTTAATCTTACTAACACATCTACTTCAATGTTTTAGGTTCAGTCATTAGGAACATGGAGGTGCAAGTCGGGCAACCAGCACAAGCATTTAATAATCGCCCTCAAGGCACACTATCAAGTGACATGGAGGTGAACCCAAGAGGTTGAGGCGGAGAGCAAGTAATGGCCATCACGCTCAGAAATGGGCGTGAAGTCAGGAAAGGAGTGGAGCCACCAGAGGATGTCACGACACATGTCATGACACAGGATGGCAACAACAGTCCTTTGGCCATCAAGGCATCTGTGAAACTTGGAAACATTGAGAGAAAGCTTAGTTAATGCTGAGATTGTTGATGCACTAGCTGCTAAGGAAACATCGTATCCTTCGCTCTCATTCCCACAAAGGTCACAACGGTTCAAGGATGATAAGTAATTTAAAAATTTCTTGATATTTTTAAAAGATGGCATATTAACATCCCTTTTGCAGAAGTATTTGAGCAAATGCCAAAGTAGGCAAAGTTCGTGAAGGATATATTATCCAAGAAGCGTAAGTCAGGTAACCACGAAATGGTAACTCTTACTGAGAGCGCCAGTGCCACTGTTTAGCGTAAGTTACCTCCCAAGTTGAAAGACCTAGGTAGCTTCACTATTCCTTGTTATATTGGAACTCAGTTTACTGGTAAGGTTTTATGTGATATTGGAGCAAGCATTAACTTAATGTCTTTATCCCATATACAAGAAACTAAGTTTGGGGGAAGTTAACCCCACCCCGGTCACTTTGCAATTGTGTGATAGGTCATCAGTGATTCCTTATGGAATCATAGAAGATGTTTTAGTTAACATCAATAAGTTCATTTCCTGCTGATTTCATTGTGCTAGACTGTGAAGAAGATCGAGAGATCCCAATCATCTTTGGTAGACCATTTTTAGGCATTGGTAGGACATTAATTGATATTGAAAAGGGTTGAACTAACCATGAGGGCTAATGATGAAGAGGTAGCATTCCATATTTTTTTTATCTGTGAAAGTCCCTAATGAAACCTGATGGTTGTTATTTAATTTATGTGGTAAATAGGTCCAGTGAGACAATAGTTCAAGAAGTTCACATGATGATGCATTTGGAGTGGTAATAGATTTAGGATTGCCTCGAGGTGGTGAAGAAAGTGGTGGAGTACAAAGCAGCTAGAAACCAACTCGTGTGTGCGTAAGGATTCAGTAGAACTTGAGAGGTTAAAATGTCAATGAAGTTGTCCAAATTGATGAAGAAGAGACATTCGATCAAAAAGCAGAAGCATGCCCAACAACCATGAGGGCTCCACTAAAGCTGGAGAAGAGCAACTACACAAGTTGGAAGAATTTCACCGTCGAGCATATGAGACTTCAGGGAACGACATGGAGAACATGAAGCACAACATTACAAGAAGAATTTGTGGCAAGATTTTCAGCCTGGTCAACAAGTGCTCTCTACAACTTGAACTTAAAATTGTTCCCTGGAAAGTTGAAGTCGAAATGGTCGAGACCGTTTGAATAGTGCAGGTATCTCCTTTTGGTGTAGTAACCTTGCGAAATGAAAGAGGTGTCCACGACCCGAATCAAGCCGTGACTTGATTCGTGGCCATGACCAATCATGATCGATCAAATAGGTTGTGTAAGGTGTGACTCGTTTAGAACACTGTAGTGCACCGAATTAATCCTATCCTTCATGCCCCGATTAAAACAACTCGTACTTGATCATTCAGGAGCAAACTATACCATAAGAAACTCAATTGTTATTACAACTCTTTTACTTGCATTTAATGGTACAAGACTTGAAATAAGTCCATATTCATGTCCTACTCCTATGTAGACCCTTGAAGAGACTTATCCAAAAGGATCACCATGGCTGACCACTATATGTACCTTCTATCCAAACGAACGACTTCAAAAACACTTCTAGGTATATCCACCGCTCCTAGTCCCAAACTTCAACTCTTATGATCTGAGATGTTAAAATCAAAGGGTGAGCTTGCATTGCTCAGTAAGTTGACAATTCATAGTTCAAACATTAAAATCTATCAACTACAATGAAAGCTATTCGGTACAATCATTTCAATTCACAATAGAAGCAACCTCAGCCACCAGGAAGTATTCATACTTACTTGTAGACACCATATAGGTTTGCACAGGCAACAATATAACTTGATTATGCAAGATCATGTAATTTAGTGGAACCATGAGTGAGTGCAATATTCAACAACTATCTAATGACCTATTAGCTTTGTGGATGCATGCACGTAACCGACTGGCCAGTGGACCCTTCCAGGTAATCGTAAACATTACCAATCGATCAGTGGTCCATTCATCCCTTCCGGGATCATATCATCGTGTTCCTCACGGGAACCTTCTGTATCAACTTTCTTATAACATATACCAACTGATCAGTGGCCATCCGTCCCTTCCGGGACATCCCTCTTGAGGGATATCGTATAATTTGTCCCTGGGGATATGCATATGCTTGCATGCTATGGATGCTTCAATCACTTAGGCACTTATATAGCCCAATCATGTGGCATATTAATGTTGCACATTCATGTCAATTAAATATATCCCACTCTTATGGAATCAAGAAATGTCAGCATATGCCCCATTCACATAACCATCCAAAATGGATCATCATCTTCAGCAAGCTTAATGGAGCTTAAGCACAGTTCTTAAGAATAATTAAACTTGTCTTATCATGCCTCCAGCTTATGAACCACCTAAGCCATCTCATAAAACTCTGCAATGTAGTAATCGAATGTTACTAACCAAGCTTGGTACTTTCTAGTTACACCAATTAAACCTTAACACAGCAACAAAGTATACAATATCATGCTAATCATGCTTAATTAAAACTTAATATGCTCATTAACCTCTAATCACAATAACTTAAACATGGCAGATTAGCAAGCATCATGATCAATTAACTAAATCACACACATTAAAATTCATCACACTCATTATAATGATGCTGAAAACATGTTCAAATACATCTCTAGAATACCATTGATCCTTCAATCATAGCAATACTGCTATAAATATTCAACGAAGTAAATCTCGTAACTGACTCATATACACTAATCACCTCCTACTAAGCGAAGGATGATCTTAGCTAACATCAAAGCTAATGAATATTGATGTTTAATGCTGTGGAAACCAACTTACATGCAAGGCTTTCAGATCTCTTCTTCCACCTGCAATCTCTCTCTCTCTCTCTCTCTCCTCTCTCTCATATATATACATATAATTGTTTGCTTCCATGGCTGCAACTGGTGATTAAAGTGAGCTATATTGTCTGAGAAGGAGAGCTAGCTGAGTTATAGACAGGTGTCACCACACCCTTACACAACTCTTTTGACTTTTTGCTAATTCTTTCCCCCAAATACTTTCTGCCACTTCCCTAAATATCATTATTCCAATTCACAAATTCGTCCAAAGCAGAGCTAGGCTGGAAATGGGCTTCACTTTGGGCCTAAATCCAAGTAATTATATCAGACTTCATAGCCCAATCCAAATTCATCATAGGCCTTTAGATGTTTATGTAATCTTGGCCATTTGTATGCCTAATTCAATAATCTAATTCCATTTGATCTTCAAT
>CM075288.1:10835396-10964211 GCA_037672795.1 Lagerstroemia speciosa
TTGACTTGATCAATGTAAATATTGTTTGAGGTATTTTCATTGATGTGTATTGCTTCAATTTACATGTGGGATTGGGAAAGTTAATGTATTGAGTGCAATAATGTAATTGGGTGGATAATAAGAGAGAGATGATGATGAATGTCTGTAATCTCAATAATAATGGAATCCTTTACTTTCTACACTTAGATTAGGACAGTTAGTGGCATGTTAGGGTTGTGGTCCGAATTATCGAATTTCTCTCTGGACTATCGATTCGAATTTCGATCAGGGAAAACAATTTGATAAATTAAAAGATGCAAACAAACAACTTAGATTTAGAGACAGGTACCAAGTTTGGGCATATTTTGGCTCTTGAGTTTCAAGATACGTAACAGGACCTCCTAACTCAAATTTCGGTTCCAAGACGATAAAAAACTAGGTGGATAATATCATGATCACTAGTGATTTAAGTACCTAAACGGCCTTAATAAATAGTTTAGTGGCAACTCCAATCCAACCCCAATTTAAAGTCTCAAGTTAGGTCTCGTGCAAGTATCACACCATTCTTTTTTTCAAGTCGGAACTTTCGAAATCCAACAAAAAATATCTAGCTGAACGCTTTATTTTTCTCAACTGTGAAATGGAGCAAAGGTAAGTTTAAAAGATACATGGGAGTTGATCGATGTACCGTGAGCAATATGTGACTTCTTGGTCTGCAACCCGACTAATGGGAAGGAATGGAGTCTCTCGGCGCAAAGCAAGTGAAGGGAATGTGCAACACTTGGAACCAAATAAGGATGAAACCTGGGCTTTTGGCCTACTGCATGGCTGCATACAAACCCAAACAAACTTAAAAGACTTAGCGGGCTTTTTAGCCCATGCTGCAAAAATAAGCCCGACAATTCTTCTCTCTCCTACTGTCACTACTGCTGCTGTAGCAGAGTAGACAACGCAGAGCAGACCACGCAGCGCAGCACACGCGCCTCGTGAACGTGTACGAGTTCCTGAACATCCCCACGCACCACCACACGCGCCCTCCTATTCGTCTATGTCGTTCTTCATCCCGGCCTTGGCGGTTACGGCCCCAACCATCATGGTATCAACGTCGGCAACGACTCAGATCAAGCTGAAGCAGTCGGGCTTCAATAGAGTTGGAGTGGTGGACAAGAAGCTTCTAAAATTTCGACGTGTGAGCAGGGGAGTGGTATAGAGCAGCAAATGATATGAAGGTCTACAACGAACTCATTGGGTTTGTCTTCGTGTCCATATCCGAACCGAGTAACTTGCAAGAAATTCAAGCCTGGCCCTGGAGGCCCAGATCGGCCACTCCCGGGCTTGGCTCTCCGATACTAAAATTAGAGAGGAAAATATGATGAAAGTCAACGAGAGAGAGATCCATATAGGATGTGTAATGTGTGCATATATGTCTCATCCTTCACAAGGTTGAGGAAAAGATATGTATAATAGGTGAAGAATGAGAAACGAGAAGTTATCTACATTACAGGTAAAAACCATATCTTTATATAATACGATTAGTCTCAATATTTTATCTGGTGTGACATAGTATGATAAATAGATAATAAATTAATTACCTGATTTAACTCAGGCCAATGACCGAAAATGTAATTATCGGTACTACTCGGTTTAAGTCGGATGGTCCGCAGTCGGATCAAATAACCCTGTCTTTATCACCATAAAAACATGTCCACTAACGGGTGCATAAGGGCCTTCCAAATCCAGCTCTAGTCCCAATCAATCTGTTCGCATATGAATTGATATGCATTATCAGCGCAATATCGTCCAGTGCTGGAATGCTTCCACACCAATCGGTCCTCAACATGTTTATGCACTGATCTTAATGTTACTGATTAAATCAACACTGTCCCAGGTAACTTAACCGACGTCCGATCTGTTGGATAATAAATATAACATCGGAGAATCAAGATAATGAAATCAGGTTGATAATTAAGTATCACAATTTGATCATTTAATTTTTTATGTGGGAACAGGAAAAAAAAAAACTCTTACAGGGTTAGATAAAAATTTTCATCCTTCTATTTGGGCTCATAGAAATGAAAAACGGAAGACGGGAAGGTAATGGGCCTAATAAAATGAAAAGACCGTGTCTTCTTATGCGGCCTACGTGAATGAAGCTTCCTCCTCCGGTCTGGTTATAATAAGTTAGGCCGACTTCGACTTCGTCCTTCCACTTGGACTTGACAATCAAATAAACCATTTGCAACTGCAAACAGCCAAGAATGACCATGAAGAATATACTTGTAGCTGCCAGCAACATGGTCGCTAATGTCTACCTCCAGAATGTGAACATACGGATGATTGAGAAATCATTGTACTGCTGCCTGTATATTTACATCGTTTCGTTGTCATATCAACCATTTAAGTTATGAATCTGCTAGTCTACGGGGGATGGATTTACTCGTAAGTCGAAAACATGCAATATGTTAGGTTTATGATTCGACTATTTCGATGAATGGTATCTGGGATTAATGATAGGCTCCAAGCCATATAATATACTATCCGGTGGATTAGTCAATCGTTATACCGCTAGACACCACTGATTAAAAAAAAGTTGTGAACCTAATAATAATAATGTTGGGGAATCATACTTGCTCTGATACTGTCTGTCGGGTCTCGAAACATTCCGAATGAGATGATGAAACAAGAAATTCAAAAAATTCACACCGGATATACGTGGTAAAACCTTCAATGCAGAGGGAAACGTTCACGAACAAAGCATAAGATTCCACTATATCAAATTAAAATATTACAGTCTTCCGGATACAACAAATCCCAACCTCCATTACAAATCTCACTCAAAAAAAGAATCACAATCTGATCTCAGGTTCTCACACTTTTATACTCTCCAAAAGTTTATCAGAAAGATCTCTCACCAGGGCCAAGGCCCCCGTGGGTTTCACTGTACCAAGACACACATTTAGAACTCGTACAAGATTTTATTTATGAATATAAGACCATATCTTATTTGATATTTAAAAAAAATATTTTATACATATATTTTCTAAGTCAAATAAATTACGAGTACTATGATATCCTATTCAAATGATAAAATAATATTCATAAAATCTTCCAAATATCCTTAAAGATTCTGTCCAGGATATTCCGTGTTTTCAATCATGATTTCAACCGTTAATCATTGTTTGAACGTATCCCATATCCTAATGTGATCTCTAACTTGTTATTCGGGTTTTCTGATCTTCGAATTCCGACTTATGTCGAGACATATTCCAGTAAATAATAATAAATAGATTGATAGAACAATAACACTATTTGGATGTCTTAAGAGCTAAGAAATTCAAGGGGGATAAAAGAAAGCTAATGACTGGTCCCATGAGCTAAGAAAACTATGGAAACGTCAGTACACCCCCATGAAACCTTGAATTCGAATTGTTGACATTAAAAAAAAAAAAAGATTTTTAAAAATTAATAAAACTAATTTATCAGATTCTTGACAAGGGACGTTCAGTTCATGTGATATTTTCTCGACTCCTGCCTCTAGATCAACCCAACCAGAGACAGAAACTCCCAATAAACCGAGCCGACGTTTCCTCCACCATCGGACCATCCCATTTCTTACCCTCGAATCGATCCCCTCCCCCTCTCTCTCTCTCGCTCAAATTGATTCCTCCAATAGTTCGATCCCGCTAGAAAACCCTAGCTATGCAGGAGCCCGAGCTCCACGATCTGTCCGATGATGCAGATTATGCTGCCTCTCAATTGCAAGTATTCCTCCAGTCCCACCATCAGGCTGCCTGACTTGATTTCGCATTCCTTTTCTCATATCCATGATCATTTTAAAACTGCTCCGACACTTGGCCAGGGATCAGTCCATATGATGCGAAGTGACAGCACCAAGACCAGCTTATCAACTGAACCCGAGGGAGCAGAAGTGGTTTATTTGAAGGACAATGTGACAATTCATCCTACTCAATTTGCTTCTGAGCGGATCAGTGGCAGGCTCAAGTTAATTAAGCAAGGATCCTCCCTTATTATGGTATCTATTTCTATTGAAGTTGTTGAGTTTCCGGCGACTTATCCCTTTGTGTGATAACCTGATTATCATCTAAATTCCCTAATAGCAACCATCTAAATTCCCTTATAGCAACCATCTGCTCTTCCCATTTTCTCTCTTGACAGAATTGGATACCTTACAAAGGGCAAAACTCTGATGCCAGGCTCCCTGAGAAAGGTATTCCGTCAATTTATGTGCATTCACTTCCTTGTTCCCGCTGCTGACAAACCTATTTCTTTTTGGTTGCCTGTGAATTTCTGCGCAGATAGGAACCTTTATACGATAAGAGGCCTTTCCTTCACGGATGTGAGGTCAATTCGTAGGCACACTCCAACTTTTGGTTGGCAGTACATCATTATCGTTATGTCATCAGGTGGATATCCCACCAGAATCATTCTCTCTTCATCTTAATCTATTCTTCTCAATTGAACCATGGATTACCATCCATACCCTGGCTGCTGATTGCTAGACGTACTAATTATGCATCTTGATGCACGGTATATGCTGTTGAATTTTTCCATTGAACTAGTTATTTGGTGCTGACGCATGTCAGAGCAAGGTAGACAGAGGTACATGTATCCTGTCACGGATATTTGACTGAAATTTGAATCCTGTCACAGATATTTGACTCAAATTTGACCAAATAACATACGTTAAAGGAGCGTTGAAGTTCAACTACGGAATGGGATATGGAGGCGTCAGATAGTTTAGCTTTCTATGGGATTTTTTAAAAAAATTATTAGCCAGGCTTCTGTAAGGGCTTTGTTGTAAGGATCACGACGTAGCTTCAGGTCCTGGAGTAGTTAGCTTCATGCTACTCTTGAATTTATTTTGGTTAATGGATCTGCGCATTGTAGTTGTCAGCAATCATGTTGTGCTTGCTGTAGAATCAGTACATAGATTGTTGTCATGACAGTACTTTTTTACTTTCATCAGCCTATTTTAGAGAGTCAGGGGCTTTTATGTAGTATAGTTCCTTAACTTTTCATGTGTATATCTATACTCATGTCCTATAATTGAAGTATTTAACTAAGAATCCAGCAGTTAATTATTAAATTCTATGGTCTTCTACAGGACTTGCATTTCCTCCACTTTACTTCTACAGTGGAGGAGTCAAGGAGTTCCTTGCCACAGTGAAGCAACATGTTTTCCTTGTGAGGTAGGTTGTTTTGTGTTGTTTATTCACATCTTTACTTAATTTTTGTCATAAGAATAGCCTATATTCTTTGTGTTTTGAGTTTTCACTTTGGAAGAAGATCAACTTAGAAATTTGAGGTCTTGCTAGGAATGAGTAAATAGGTGTACTCAAGCTTGGTCATATAGTTAATAAAAACAATTTGATCGTAAATTAAATCTTGATTATGGTCTGATAGATGTCCTGATGATATTATTTCGATGTGATACTCTCTATTTACACCTCGCTATGCATTCCTAGATGCTTGGTGGTGAAACATGGCATTAAAGGTTCATTTTCCATTGCAACATTTCTTATGGTTCAGTTTTCAGTAGAATAATGATGCCATGATGGAGATTGGAATTGAGGATATAGAAACTGGGGAAAATTTAAAAGAAATGTAAAAGAAACACTGCTTTAGCTTGGGCTTGTGATTTTATATTTTAACTGATTATCTTTCTGCAATTTCACAAATTTGAGGCATTTGAATAAATTACTTTTTCGAATTTTTATTTTACTTTAATGTTTATATCATCTGTGGTCTGGTGCTTAAAGGATGTGAATGACAAATGATACTTCTCTGTAGTAGCTGTAGTAGGCGTACATAATTGTGGGATTACTCAGCCACTCATTTAGGTGGAATATTCAGTGGCGCCTTGGATGAGAAAACTTTGTTGCATAAAAAGAAAACCAACAGGGAGTATATGATAGTTGAAGGCAAATGAGATTGTCCCTTTTTGTCCTTATTTTCCATTTTCCTGTTATTTGCTAGTTTATCTAAGTAATTTATTTTTTCAGGTCAGCAGAAGATGCAAACATATTTCTCGTGAATGATTTTGAAAATCCTCTGCAGGTTTGGTATATCATTGTGTTTATTTATGTGATTATTATGCATTCGCTACTTGGCATATTAATTTTCTGTACATTTCTGCATGGATTTTGATTGCCAGATACTTATTAGTGAAGTCATTCAAGTGATAAGGCTCCTTTATTGGGGCCATGGTTTGTAAAAGAATGTCAATCAGCTGCTTCATAGTGGCAAGCTGCTTACGCTTGTCGATTGCTAAACGTGGTCACCATTGCTTTTTTCTTTGACATTTTAATGGCTTACACAGAGAACTTTATCTTCCTTGGAGCTGCCGAGGGCTGTTTCTGTTGCAAATGTGCCTTTGCCATCCACATCAATGCCACATGGAGAGTTGCCCACGGATGAAAACTGGGACATAAACAATGAAAGTGCTGCTGATAGAAGTTCCAGTGCTTCTTTATATAATGGGAGGACGAGGCAAAAGGTCCATGATCCTGCTCGGGATCTGTCAATTCACGTACTGGAAAAATTCTCCCTGGTGACCAGGTTTGCACGTGAGACAACTTCGCAACTCTTCCGTGAAAGCCTTAATAATGGACTTGTTGGCAGTGAGAGGACAAGGACAACTCATGGTCTTTCCCCTGCTGATTACTCTCACAAGGCAGTCTATGAAGCGGAGAAGGCACCTGAGGAAGTGCATGTGGCTCCTGTTGATCCTGACCCTATTGAGGTACTACCTATAAGGTCTTATGCGGTGGTCAAAATCCTTAAACTGCCTCATGGAATTTATTCATAGAATGCCTTGTTCAGTATATTTGCTTGAAGTGGCTTTTCTCTGCTAGTATTTGCTTGAAGGTTCGTGATGATTAGGTGTCTCCCTCTAAAAGCATCTTTTGGTTCATTCACAGTCTTGAGTAGGCCCTTGCAGATATGATAACTGCATTGGGATTTAATTGCTTGAGGTCTTATTTTCTTCGTCATACCCTTTTATCCACCTCTGGTGTTGTCGTTTTATTAGCCTCCTCAACTTTTTTTCCCCGTCTACATCCTATCACAAATGCATTTATTTAATGTTAGAAGGATATCAATTATTATTGCCTTCACGATGCAGATAATGATGGGTGTCTCCTCTTTCTTTATTTTGTGCCAGTTTGATAAATTGACACTAGTATGGGGGCAGCCAAGACAAGCACCATTAGGATTAAAAGAGGTATGAACAGCATTGAAGTCTCGGTCCTGTCTAACAAAATATGATCCATTAAACTTGCCAAAAAGAATTTATGATCTGTTGGTTCAGATTTCTTTGTCCATTCTTTCTCTGGCCTGCATCGTGTCTGATGTAGGTTTTCCTCACCCCATAAATATAATCTACCTCCACTGTTATCCTTGTTTACACAAGTACTTTTGCAGTGGGCCACCTACTTGGATTCTGAAGGAAGGGTGACAAATTCTAAAGTTTTGAGAAAGAGAATATTCTATGGAGGAGTTGATCACCAATTAAGAAAAGAGGTTCATGTTTGAATATGAACTGGATTGAGGACTATTAACATGTATTCTCTTGACCTTGACCCCTTTGACCTCATAATATCCTCTGTTTGGTATAGGCCTGGCCATTCTTGTTGGGGTACTATGCATATGACTCAACATATGCTGAAAGGGATTATCTCAAGTGCATTAAGAAAACCGAGTATGAAACGATAAAACGTCAGTGGCAGGTTTGTGTTAAGGTTTATATAGCATGTCTCAGCTCTTAATAACTGGTTGCTTCTTATATCCTTGTATATCTTGTGCTGTAGAGTGTCTCTGCAGATCAAGCAAGAAGATTCACTAAATTCAGGGAGAGAAAAGGTCTTATAGAGAAAGATGTGGTATGTTGAGAATCACAATAATCAGAACGGTTCTTCCATGCATTATCTAGTGTTACATACATCAATGATTTTCATTTCTATAATTTTGCTGTCTTGAAGGTGAGGACTGATCGTTCAATTTCCTTCTATGAAGGAGACGACAATGTGAATGTGAATCTTCTGCGAGACATTCTCTTGACATACTCATTCTACAACTTTGACCTTGGTTATTGTCAGGTAAAACTTATTAGTTCTGCTGGCTTCCGTTGGATGGCTAAATGTATCGATGATTTTCATTCCTAGATGGAACTGTTTAAAACCCAAGCTTTTAAAAACCTTAAGCAAAGTTAGATCGACAAATTTTCCTATTTGGTGCTTGTAAGCAAGGACCTTGACAACCATCTTCAGTTAAGGGAAGGTAGTGCACCAGAAGCATAAAGGTGTTGATTGGAACTTTTGATAAAATTGATCCTGGCATGAGGAGGTCGCAATGATATGCTGGCAGTGAGATGATATCTCTCAATTAGTTTGCTTATGAGCCTCATTTGTTGATTAATGAGACAGGCATATGGCATCTTCAATGATGTCATAGAAGCGCTCCTTCTAATTCCCTCTGCATGCCTGATCATATGTACTGCTAGTTATAATTGTGCTCCTGTGCGTTTATATTTATATTTACAGGGTATGAGCGACCTACTGTCGCCAATATTATTTGTAATTGAAGATGAATCAGAATCATTCTGGTGCTTCACTGCACTTATGGAGCGTCTTGGACCCAATTTCAATAGAGATCAGAATGGCATGCACTCTCAACTTTTTGCTTTGTCAAAGGTCCCCTTTCCTTGTCCTTTGCACTTATTCTTGAATTTTCTGCCCGGTTGTACGTATTCTTTCCATGGTAGCTGCTTCAGTCAAATTATGGCTTAAAACATTAATGAGTTGCATATTTTCATGTTGATGTTTTCATGATCTGTATTTTGGAATTTGATGGTTTCTCATTCTAGTGGTCCTGGATCCATTACTCTTAACCACTGACCAACACACCTCCAAAGGGCCAGCCTAGTGGTAAGCAGGGGCCTCCTTGTTTCCCAGGTCATGGGTTCGATCCCACGGGCGCACGAGCCTGTCAGGATTTATCCTGACTTACATGGCACACCTGGTTTACAGGTTATTGCGTGTGCCCTGAGAGGGAGGTGTCACAACCACCACTAGGCGGGCCGGGAGGTGCCTAGATACCTCTGTTATATTATTATTTAAAAAAAAAAAAAAACAGTGACCAACACACTTAGCTATATTTTCATGTTGCAATTTTTCTAGTGGCAACTAGGCTTATGAATATTTTGAATTATCTCATGAGACAGCTGGTGGAGTTGCTGGATGGACCAATGCACAGCTATTTTAAGCAGAACGATTGCTTGAACTATTTCTTCTGTTTCCGCTGGGTTCTGATTCAGTTCAAGAGGTTAGATCTCTACATATCCTCACACCATGCTGTATTTTTTAGAGAATATTGTCAGCTGGTGTTCCCCATTGATGGTTGATGCCTATTATGAGCAGGGAATTTGAGTACGAGAAAGTGATGCGGCTGTGGGAGGTGCTCTGGACCCATCATCTGTCGGAGCATCTTCACCTGTATGTATGTGTAGCCATCTTGAAGCGGTACAGGAACAAGATAATGGGGGAGCAAATGGACTTTGATACTCTCTTGAAGTTCATAAACGGGTTGAGTGGGGGAATTGATCTTGATAGCATCCTCAGGGATGCGGAGGCTCTGTGCATCTGTGCTGGGGAGAATGGGGCTGCTCGCATCCCACCGGGGACTCCACCTTCGCTGCCAGTAGACAATGGATTACTGTATCCTCAGCAAGATGATGACGTCTAGTGAATACGATTACCTTCTCTCCTTTTAAGACCTTGGGATTCTGTAATCCTCTCTCAGTATCTGCCGTCTACAATTCTTTTGCACTCTTTTCCTGTAACTTAACATAATTGGAATGGCAGCACATGCATACACCCTTATAAATGGTGCCGGAAGCCACATTACGATCGTTTTTTCCCCCGTTCCAGGCATGTTGTTCCCCTAATTATTATTTTACCTAAACTCTTGATCATTTTTGATCTCGCGTATGTCAAATCTATACCATGTCTTCCGTCTGTGGTTCCTGGCTATGATAGAGACTCTTGTCTCATTGGAGAACGTCTTGCAGGTGACAAAGTAGGACAACACGCATTAGTCGTATTAACATATTTATGAAAGAGAATTTAGGTGGCAAAATATGAGTTCAAATCCTTGATAAAAATTTTGATAAAAATTTTGAAAAATTTTAAAATCCTTAAAAAGCTTTTGAAAAAAAGCGTGTTTTATCTTCCTCTCCTGCTTGATTGATATTCAGAATTTTTTGTAGTTTTACTTGTATTCTGAAAGATTTTTTATTTTTTCAAAAGATTTGCCTTTATGTTTTATTGTTTAAATTCCCTCTCATAAATTTGTCATTGTAGTTAATTCTTATGGCATGTTTGGTTGAAGGGAATGGGAATAGATTTTCCGCGTGGAATAGGAATTCCGTCATTTGGTTCACTAGTTACACGGAATAGAATGGAGGAATGGAATAGAAGAGGAATAAGGGAGGTTATGGTATTCCTCCCACCAAATCCCGGAATATGATGTCAAATTACATAGATGCCCTCAACTATTCATCTAATTTTCGTTTCGTACCATCGTCCCATCCGCCCGTCTCCTCTGGAGCACCGGCCACCTGCCGCCGCCGTCAACCTGCCACCGACATACCCAAGCCTCCCCGAACCTTCCCAGGCCTCCTCCGAGCCTTCCCGTACCGGCCCGAGCCTTCCCATGCCAGCCTAAGCCTTCCCGTGCCGATTCGGTTCCCCTCCCATGCCACCCCATGTCTCCCCCGACCCTTCCCCGACCAGGAACCGTACCGCTCCGTGCCTTCTCCGAACCACTCGAGCCTTCCCCTGCCCTTCGTGAGTCGCGGATTCGACTATTGAGTAGAGAGAGAAAATTTTCTCTCTCTACTGGTTGCTCGGGGAGGGGTGGCTCGAGAGTTCGGGATGGCTCGGAGGTTCGGTGGGGGCTCGTTGCGGCTAGGACAGTGGGTGTTGGGCGGAGGGGTTGGGGTCTCAGTGTTACGGTTCAATTTTGTAGAAGAATGAAGAAGAGATTGAGAGGCAAGAACGAGAGAGAATTTCAGATTGAGAGGGAGGGAATTCATTCAACAATCAGACAAATCCCTTGCTCTGCTCTCGTGGAGCTTTTATAGAGCCGGGTATCAATTCCCCTTTACAATGTTTCCCCTCGATTTATCTATATTTCGAGTAACAACCCCAACTATTGACTTTATTACAATTCACTCCATGCTTCCAATTACTCGCCTGACAATACCTCCTCCTCAACAACAGCCTTGTCCTCAAGGCGAGCTGTCGGAAACCGGAGACGTAAGTCGTAAAGGTACTCCCATGTGGAGTCTTCAGGTGGCCATCCCGACCATTGCACCAGAACCTGAGTTGCCGCTTGTCGACCACGGCGGACCATCCGTCTATCCAAAATGGCCACTGGAGCCAAAGGTCGGTCCTGACAGAATTCTTGTGGCAGAGTTGGTGACCCATTAGGAACCTCATAAGATTTCTTGAGAAGTGAAACATGAAAAACATCATGTATCTTAGCATTTGCTGGCAGTTGTAGCTGATAGGCGACAGAACCGATCCTCCTTAGCACCATGAAGGGTCCACAATACTTAGCTGCGAGCTTTGGAACAGGTCGGTTCTGCAGTGTCTGCTGCCTATATGGGTGTAATTTGAGGTAAACCCAATCACCTTCAGCAAAAGTCCGTTTCGTACGCTTCTTGTCAGCATAATGCTTCATCCGGTGCTGGCTTCTCTTAAGGTGATGTTTAATGCGGGCAATAGTCTGTTCTCGCTCAGTGAGCTGAGCATCCACGGCTGCCACAGAAGAATCTTTTGGAAAATAAGGAATGTGCAGAGGTGGAGAAATACCATATAATGCCGTGTAAGGAGTAGTCTGCAAGGTTGTATGATAAGTTGTATTGTACCACCATTCCGCTAAGGCCAACCATTTATGCCATTGTGTAGGAAACTCCCCAACCATACAGCGTAGATAGCATTCCACACAACGATTTAACACCTCAGACTGCCCATCAGATTGTGGGTGGTACGCTGAGGAATATTGTAACGAGACACCCTGTGATTTGAATAGTTCTTGCCAAAAGTGACTCATGAAAACAGGATCTCTGTCACTTACAATGCTGTTTGGGAACCCATGTAATTTGCTGACATTGTCAATGAATACTCGAGCCACTTGGGGAGCCGTGTAAGGGTGAGATAATCCCATGAAATGAGCATACTTCGTTAAACGATCTATGACCACCAAAATGACAGTCTTCCCTTCCGACTTGGGAAGCCCCACAATAAAGTCCATGGCTAGGTCAGTGAAGATGCCGTTTGGTATCTGCAGAGGTTGAAGCAGCCCAGGACTTGCCACAGTTTCCGACTTGTTTTTCTGGCACACCGAACATTGTCGGACAAACTCCCGAACTTGTTTCCTTAGTCCCTTCCAGTACAACAGGGACGTAATGCGTTGTTGTGTAGCTCGTACACCAGAGTGCCCTCCAATGGCACTTGAATGAAATAATTGGATAATCTCATTTCGTAGGGTTGGAACAGCTCCTACGACAAGTTTTCCCTTTCGTCGTAGTTGATCCTGGTGCCATGTGTATTTTGATGGTGTGGACCCTTCTTGCTGCAGATTTAGAATCAGTTGTACCAGCTTTGTATCTTCCATCCACGTGGCCTTGATCCTATCATACAGATCAGTAGAAGGAAAGGAAAGAGCCATAGTGTTTAACTCCAACACAGTGAGCCGAGATAGAGCATCCGCAGCTGTGTTTTCAGCTCCCTTTTTATAGCAAACTTCAAAGTCATAGCCCAACATCTTTGGCAACCATTTACACTGAAAAGGAGTATTTAACCTCTGTTCCAACAAATACTTCAAGCTTCGATGATCAGTTCGGATTATGAAATGTCCCGACATCAAGTAATGGTGCCATTTCTTGAAAGCGTGTAATATAGCCATCAATTCCTTCTCATAGACAGATAATGACTGATGTTTTGGTGAAAGGGACTTACTCAAGAATGCTACAGGGTGTCCCTGTTGCATGAGCACAGCTCCCATGCCCAAGTTGGAAGCATCAGTCTCCAACTCGAATTCGTGTCGAGGGTTAGGAAGCGCAAGGACTGGAGCATGTGTTAAGGCACTCTTGAGTTGTTCAAATGCTAGCTGCGCAGCCTCATTCCAGTGAAAGGCTTCTTTACGCAACAAGTCATGCAGGGGCCTACATATTACTCCATAATTCCGCACAAATCTCCGGTAATATCCAGTTAATCCCAAAAAACTTCGTAACTGACTCACCGTGACAGGTGTTGGCCAGCTCTTTACAGCTTGAACCTTGCTTGGGTCGGTAGAAACTCCTTCTTTTGATACGAAGTGTCCAAGATACTCCACTTGTGAAGCACCGAATGAACATTTGCTTTGCTTCGCATATAATTTCTGGTCCCTTAAAATCTGCAGAACACTGCGCAAATGGCCTAGGTGTGCCTGATAAGATGGGCTGTATACCAGGATATCATCAAAGAATACCAAGACATAATGACGCAAGTAAGGTTTGAATACCTTATTCATTAGACTTTGGAACGTCGAGGGAGCATTTGTGAGTCCAAATGGCATTACTAAGAACTCGTAATGGCCTTCATGAGTTTTAAAGGCAGTCTTGTGTATATCAGCCTCTGCCATTCGTATCTGGTGATATCCAGAACGCAAGTCAATTTTTGAGAATATCACCGAGCCATGTAGCTCATCCAAAAGCTCTTCAATCAATGGAATGGGAAATTTATCCTTCAACGTGATATTGTTGAGTGATCTATAGTCAATGCACATCCGCCAGGTGAAATCCTTCTTTTTGACAAGAATTACCGGTGAAGCATAGGGACTTGAACTGTAGCGAATGATTCCGTTGGCCAACATTTCGTTAACCATCTTCTCAATCACGTCTTTATGCGCTGGAGGATGCCGATAAGGTCGGCAGTTTACTGGCTGGGCACCGTCCTTAAGCACAATGTGGTGCTCATGGCTTCTATGTGGTGGCAACTCAATGGGTTCAGCAAAGACATCTTGAAATTCTTGAAGCAACTGTTGCAGGTCTACTTGCTGAGTTTGAGCTTTTTCATGGCTTACAGTGATGCAACTTACTCCTTCCAACCGACAAAACTGCAACGAAGCAATCTGTCCTTGCTTATTAAGCAGCTTCTGCATGTCATCACCACTGATGAGTTGTACTGCTTCCTTAGGTACGCCAGTTAAAACACACTCTTCCCCTTGCAGCATATATTTCATCTGCAACTTACTAAAATTCCAAGTAATGTCTCCAAGTTGGGTGAGCCATTGCACCCCAAGTACCATGTCATAAGTGTCTAACTCAATGAGCAACACATCAGTAACATATGTCTTACCTTGCATCTTCCATTGGAAATTGCGACTCAAAGCTTCACAAGTGAGTATACTGCCATTAGCCGCGGTTATCCTAACTGGATTAACAGGTTCAGTTTGACATCCCAAATCTCTTCCCGTGTCAAGATTTAGGAAGTTGTGTGTACTTCCCGTGTCAATTAGGATGTGGAGAGCTCGTCGTCCAGCAGTGCCTTTAATCCTCATCGTCTGAAAACTCTCAGTTCCCGTGAGAGCATGTATTGAGATTTCAGGACTCCACTCTATTTCTTCCAAAGGTTTCTCTGTTTCAGCTTCCTCCAGCTGCTCTACATCTTCAACCTCAATCACATAGATTTGCTTTTTTTGACATTTGTGTGTGGGGCTATATTTTTCATCACACCAATAACAGAGTCCTTTTGCTCGTTTCTCCTCAAACTCCTTCCCATTCCACGATTTAACAGTTTTTGTAGCCGCCCCTTTAAAAGGAGTCAAGGGTTTAGCATTAACTGGCAGTGGCAACAAGCCTTTTTCATTTGATTTACTAATACCTCCCATGCTAGTGAGCGGTACAGATGTAGGTGAAGCCTTCATAACAGATACAGACGATGTGAGTTTGTTATTACCGGAAATTTGTCGACGAGACGGAATCCCTCTTGTTTCCTGGCCACAATATGATTCATAAGCGGCTTCTTGTAGCCTAGCCAGGGCATACGCAGCATGTATCTTCTGAGGTTCAAACATGCGTACCACATGTTGTATTTCCCCTCGTAAACCTCCTAGGAAAATACTGACAGCATTGGCTTCAGATAGAGAAACTCGATTGAGCAACGCATCAAACTTCTCGATATACTCTCGTAGTGTCCCGTATTGCACCAAATTGGTTAGGTCTGCAAGTGGATCATCGTATGCCTGCTCGTTGAACCGTGCACTTATTGCCGCCACATACTCCTTCCAGGTTAGTGGTCCTTCATCTGCTGTTCGGTTGATAGTGAATGATCGGTGCCATTGCAGAGCTTTTCCCTCCAAATGGATGACCACCAATCTTAACTTTGCTTCGTCAGTTATTCCATCAAATTCAAAGAATCGTTCACAACGGAAGAGCCAATCAGTAAAATCTTCCCCGTTAAACCGTGGAAAGTCAATTTTTCCCAATCGGCCGAAATTGAAGGTGAAAGGCTCAGTATGTTCGGCACGGACCTGAGGACGATGATTCTCACCTTGTCCTCCCTGTCCCATAACAAGTTGTGTCAACTGTGTTATGCTGTTGACTACTAACACTTGTTTCTCGCTGAGGTCCTTCATCATTTCACGCAGCTCGTCGTGTGCCTTCTCTGTCTGCTCCACACGTTGATCGTTCTTGTTACGGTACTCTCGGACAAATTGATCGAGATCGCGGACTAGGACCTCCAGCTTACGATTCTCCTGTGCTTGGGAACGTGTTTCTGCCATGGCTGCCGAAGATCGGAGAGCTCTGATACCAGGTGTTACGGTTCAATTTTGTAGAAGAATGAAGAAGAGATTGAGAGGCAAGAACGAGAGAGAATTTCAGATTGAGAGGGAGGGAATTCATTCAACAATCAGACAAATCCCTTGCTCTGCTCTCGTGGAGCTTTTATAGAGCCGGGTATCAATTCCCCTTTACAATGTTTCCCCTCGATTTATCTATATTTCGAGTAACAACCCCAACTATTGACTTTATTACAATTCACTCCATGCTTCCAATTACTCGCCTGACAATTCAGGCCGCGGGGGTGGGGTGGGGGAGGGGAGGCAAGGAAGAAGATGATGTTCAGGTCTTCTTTTTTTTTTTTTACTTTTTTTTTAATATTAATTTTGTATATTTTTAAAATATATACAATAAGGGCAATTTTGTCTTTTTACTTTTAAAAATTTTATTTCATATCACTTTATTCCCTTCAATCAAATAAAAATATTCTCATTTATCATTTTATTTATTCCCCTCTCTATTTCTTTTTCCATTCCATTCTATTTCTACTCTGTTTTATTCCAGTAAACCAAACGTGCCGTTATTGATTTATAATACCACTTAACAGGACTAATCTACTATGTCTACAACATGTAAGACTCTCTGGTCTCATTAATATCGGACCTGTAACATCAAGCGAACACAAGTCATTTATAGAAATCGATTAATTAATTATGTGTACTGTAAGGACCTTCTCCCCTAAGTTATTCACCACCAGCCACAGCCACTCGATTAGATGTGTGGAGATAGAAAGATGAATAGGACAACTTATAATATATTCATCACAAAATGCTAGGTACGACAGCGTCCACCGTAGCACGTGTTCGGAACTCCTAGCTAGACCAACCATCTCTATGCATGCGAGCCAAAGTCTTATATGTGAGTGTATTATCATATAATATTAGATAGGTAATATCAACTAATAAAATTTAATCAATTTTAAAATTACTATTTTTATTTTTAAACTTTTATAAAAATGATCTTAAAAACAATTGAATACATAGTTAGTTATATATAGCTTCATGTTTGGACAAACAAATAACAATTGAAATACATGTTCTTATTTAAAGTAATAAATACTAGTGAATGATTTGTGTTACGCACAATAAACATAACGAGTGTAATTGAAAGAGATAAAATGTCGTCATGTGTTAATTAAACAAATTAATCGAACTGACCATGTTCCCGCATACTAAAAACTCTTCGAATGATAATATATACTAAAATACAGTTGTCAAATGGGATCCCATTAACAAATAATTTTAGATAATCGGGGTTGTGGAAAGATCAATGCACAGTTTCAGAATAAAAATCAACGTAAAAAAAAGATAGTGAATGAAGTAAATATTTTTAAATAATTAAAATGATAATAAAGGAATTAGCACTAATATATAACTAAACTAGTATGAATGATAATTTTAAAATTAAAAAAATAGATCAAAACTACTAATTTCTCATTTAAAGTAATGGAGATAAGTAATTATTCTATTTCGTATCTTCTATATGGAACTTGGCAAACGTGTCATCTCATCATAGAGAAAAGATGCAAGAAGTGTAATTTCCGTCACTTAAAATTAAAATACATTTTCAAATCATAAATTTTTCTATTTTTTATAAGGTCCCCGAGCAAAGCATAAGCATAAATTAATGTAAAAAGAGGGTGGCGGGGAATGGAACATTGACTGGCTTTAATTCGATGACAGTGGTGGACAAGGGAGTCCCGGATGTTGGGATGCGGGGTGACAACCCGGTCCCCCACGGGCTCGTGCGCCCTGGTCCAGCCCTCCCGTGGGCTTGCTCCCTGCGTGTCCAGTATATCATCATCATCATCATCATCATCATCAAAATACCCAACCCACACACATGCTGAGCATTAATCTCACATCAAATAATAAAAAGAAATAATCTTAATTTATAAAATTATGAGTATCATCATTCTATTAACTTAAATTTTTGGAAGGAATATAAGCACAATCTCCTGTGATTAGGTGACAATTTCACAATAAGCATGCTATATGATATGATCATATGATGCACGGGGAACATATTCCTTGTCGGTTACTGCAGTGCACTCTCTCTTTCGTTCATACTCACAGTTAGTCAGTTTACCAAACCCAGAGAAAGGGGAAAAAAATAAGCAAACAAAAAGGATATGAGCCACTTTCATCTATAAATATTCACAACCTAAACATTAGATATCATGATTTATTTTAAATTCATGAACCTCTCTTAATATTGAAAAAAAAAAAGATTAATTCGTTCTTTGTCTTTCTTTCTTTACCCTATTTGTTTTTTAGGGGCAAAATGGAACATTCATCACGTGTTTAGCAGTAGCTGGCTCGGCTAGCTATCATACATGCATGTATCTAAGATGAAATACATGCGAACAGTTTGTAATATTGATTATGTGGAAAATGTCAGGGCATGCAACGCCATCATTTTTGGATAAATGGTTTCTAATTAGTATTAAGTGGCTTGGTCGGTAATGAAGCTGTAATGATAACCTAGCTCTCCCTCCCCCCCCTCTCTCTATATATATATAATTAGTTCGGATCGGAGGGACTATATAGACTGACCATTCGTTCCTCTTTACCATATCATTCAGACATGGAAATTAATTAACAAGGAGCAGAAGAAAGGAATAGGAGACGACATGTGATGTGTGTAGAGATGGGTTGGTGGGGAAATATGACTACTCGATCCATACATAGCCGGGGAAGGAAGTTTCCTTGGAATTTTGAAGTGGTTGCAGGAGAAAATATTATTCAATAGCTGGGTCCAGGGCGGCAGTGAAACATGAGACATTCTGCTTTGTCTCACCCTTCTCCTCCCCTCTACTCACGCTCTTCTACCTAGCTAGCTAGCTATAGTTGTAGATGAGAACAAAGTTTTGTGAATTCATGACCGTTTCTTTCAACTTTTTAATAACAATACGTCAGTGCGTATGTATCATCATAATGTAATTAATGGATTTTATGAATTTTGATATGCACTTGCTATATATATATATATATATATATAGTAGGTGACCAATTAAGATTAAATATCTATTAATTACATACAATCCATTCACTATAAATATATAAAACCGAAAGTTAATTTTTAAGTGATAAAATTGATCTTATTACAATCTTATATATATTCAATTGAAATTAATTTTAATTGAGTTTCACATTTTGTTTTTGCTATAAGAGTTTCACATATTTAAGCAAATGAATAGTCCACATAAATATGAATGATTCTGTGAGCAAGTGGCGGACCAGGAGCAGTGAGTAAATATTTAATGTATAATATATAATTAAATATATGTAAAATTTTTATAATTTTAAAAGTTTACTTTATACTATTAAAATTTAAATAGTAATTTTACACAATACTTTTATCATGCATCACACATACATGAATATTTACTTGCATTACAGACAATGGGTGGCAGAGGCGTTAGGTCGGCTTAAAGAGGGACAGTGACACAGACAGTTATCTTTACTGTTCTGTTCTCTGACTTCTCTATTGATCTTGGATCTGTCCTTGTCTCCCACCGCCCCACTGTTAATTTCTTTCTCCTACTGCCTCTGCCTGCCCCCGTATCCAAACCAGTAAGGATGGGGATGGGATCTATCTGTCTGGTCTAGATCTTCCAAGCGACTGCCACGCTCTGACACACCCACACAGATATATATATATATATACATATAGCTTTTTTTTTATGGAATATATATATGTAGCATTATTATACTGTGAGCATCATGCAGTTGCAGTGCCTACTGGGTATTACATCTTATTTTCCACCAGTAGCTAAGATAGCTATTCCAGTGTCTGCTGCGAAAGTTTAGTTGGATTTGCATACTAATAATTACTCTGAGTTCACTAGCTCCTAGTTTTCGAATATTAACAATTTGATGGACATAGAGCTCCAACTTGGTCTGGCTCTCCCAGTCCCAAGTACAAGCACAGGCACTTCTCTTGTTGGAAAGCTGGGGGGTATAGACCTAAATCATTGCGCCTATCCCCACCACCATCACGACTCGGCCTCCTTCCATGGTGATGAAGGGGGGGTATCTGTAATTGAGTCACCTTGTTCCAGCGATCTTCATATTCATCATGATCTACGGCATGTTCCCTACAACCACTGGCAACAAGGAGGAGGGTCAGTGCCGGCCCCAGCCCGTACGCTCGCTCTGCTGCCTCAACTCGAGGAGGACAACTACGACTACAGCTATAGCTCCTCCACCAGCAGGTACGTCTAGTGTGTATACTAATTTATATATATAATCTCTCTCCTCTGAGAGGGAGGGGCGGTTCGGATGATCGGACTCTTTAAAATTTTTCAAGACCTCCTAGAGTAATTAGGCTTAAAATTTGCTTGAATGCTTCAGTTATCAAAAAATACATATACATATATATATATAGTCTCTCACCCGCCTTCCATACTCTTCCCTTGAACTTTGATTGATTGCATTTTGAATCAAGATTGCTCAATGCTCGCAATAACCAAAGTGGTTGAATATTTGTTTTCTGACAACACCTTTGCCTCGTCCAACTGTTTACGAACGGGCGGCAGGGTGTCCTCCGAGTCAGAGTCCAACTACGACTCCCAAAGGTACGTTAAAGTGACGATGGAAGGAGTTGGAATTGGGAGAAAGGTGGATCTCAGCCTCCACCACTCCTTTCAAACTCTCCGCTACACCTTGATGGAGATGTTCGGAATCTGTGAGTGTTGAGTTTGTTTTTGCTCATAGTTAATTCTCCCTACCTAAAATAATTAGTACCTGCATCCTCCTGTCCTGTTTGTTTAACTCATTACTTATTCTATACATTCTTGTGCGGAGATAGGTTATGATGAATCCGAGGATTACAGACTTACTTTCCAGGATGCCAAAGGCGACTGGTTCCTCGCTGACCACCATGCGATTACCTGGAGGTGCGCCCCGGAGTTCAACTACCGTAACATAACTTGCTTTTTTTCAGCCACCCAAAAAATTATATATGTGTGTGTGTGTGTGTGGATATATATAGTAATTTACAATATCTTACTGACAATTATTCCAATAGGCGATTAATTTCTTACACACTCTCCATCGTTCTTGCAGGGCTTTCACTGGGTCCGTGCAACGTCTAAGAATACTGAAGATCATGTTCTAAAATAATAGTACCCTTCAATAGTTTGTTAATTATATACGCCCCTGGTTATAATATTTCCCGTCCATTTTTGGCCGAACTATAGATCTATGTCTGCTCTTGCTTTCTTTTTTCAAATCCTTTTTTGGGTGTGTGGGGCCTCGAAATGATAATTCATTACAATTACAAAAGAGGATGAGTAGTCTGTTTGCATCTCAATGCCTCTATTAAGCACTAGAGATGTGGAGATTTCAATCGGGGCTAAACGAATATATATGTGTATAACAACCCCAAAAGGAAGGAAAGACTAATTATGTGGGCTATCAACTCAAGAACAAACTTTATCAGCTAGCATATCACTTTATTATATCCAACCAAATAAAACATTTGTATTTTTCATTTAACTCTATTCCGACACTACTCCTTATACATATCTATTATATTCCAGCGAATCAATAACGCACTATATGGATATATTGAGGATGTGAGTATCATGTGACAGCATTCATTGATGACTGCAACAATGCATGGAAGAGAAAGTCAAAAGCAGACTCCAGTTTCTAGCTCCCAGGCACCGTAGTTTAGTTTGCTCCATGAGCTAGCCAACTTTTACTGAGGGACCGAGGACGAGGAAGTCAAGTCCCGTGAGGATCAGGCCATGTTTATGCGCATGACAGCACGACCTGGCTAGCTATATATACCTCCTTCGGCCAATTACCTGCTTTCTTGGTATAGATGCATGGACGGTGGAAATTATTAGTATGAATATTGATTTGTGCATTATGGTTGTAATAGTTGCTGCTGCCCAATTTTCTTTTGGGACTTTTTAAATAAAATATAACAAGGGAAAAAAACCCTAAAATTTACTTGATATCATAGATTCATGACATCACGTAGTATACACATAACACATAACACTCTCTCCCAACAAAGAAAAACAAAACAAAAGGCCATCGATTTGCTCTCTATATTAACTTCATATAACTTTAGCGCCGGTCCAAAGGCATGGCAAAGGACCAACCCAACAACCAAATCCATATGGAAAAAATCGAAAACGTACCATGTCCCTTCCTTCCCCGGATCTCTCGTTTTCTTTTAATCAGCCTCATTTTTCCAAGTTATTCCTTGGATAAATTAGTACCAGATAAAAATTAATGAAACATTGAGAAAGTGCAAGAGGCCCCTCCGCTCTAATGACCGGGAAACTCAAGCCTTCGCCAAGATCCCTCGACCCAACTCACGGCTTGGAATCCGGCCCAGTGAATCCGAAACCATTATCCCAACACCTTGATGCCCCCACTCGGGTTACAAGCCCGCGTTACCAGCCTCCTCATACTGAGTGTTGCTATTCTATGAATCTTCACGCACAGTCTAATAGTCTATATCCATCCATGCCAGCTGTCACGGAAAAAAAAATGTTACTTCCACTCCACGTATTAATTAAACAACCAATATTTCATACATGAAACATTTATATATATATGCTTGTTGCAACCTCATTCTATTTTTGATCCAATTCTGACAAATAGACAAATATAGCTTAATTAGATTGTATGGATTGAGACATGCACGGGGGGAAGAAACGTGAATTTGAGTTGAAGGCCGCTAGAAACTCATGTTGATCCTCCTGCTCTATCAAGTAATTACTTGACCTACTTAACAAAAGACAATAATTATTCCACCACCCAGTTTCAAGAGAGAGTCTTGTGTGTAACAACACCAACCAATAAAATTAAGTTTTAGAATTTTTTTATAAAACTTAAAATAAAAATAGTCTTAAAAATAGTTTAATGGTGTCATCACGTAAGTACTATTACGCTATGATACCGTCACGTACAAGACTTTCTCCAATTTTAGATAGTATAAGAAAGACGAGTTTTTTTGTCATATAAAAGCTGACCTCTCTCTCTTTCATTTAACCGACGTGATCGACACATAACTTTAAAAAATGCTAGCTTCAATCAGTAGTCATATTAGAATCAACTTACTCTACTGACATGCAGAAATAAGAAACTTAGTATGAGACCAGAGGATGCAAGTGGAAATATGGAGGAAGATTAACGAGGTTAATTATAAAGTAAAATTACAGAACTGCAACTTTATTGAAATGAGGAATTGAAAAATATAACTCGCCTATTTATAAATTTAAGAAAATAATTAAATAAAAAAATGGATAATCACTGAATATAGATATATGTAATACTTAAATCAAATCTAAAAAATGTCCAGTACATATAAATTAGCTAATATATTAAAATAATTTTATTTCAAAAAATAATGATAATAATATGTTAGTAGCTATGCTTCTCTTTATTGAACGTTAAAAAATAAAAAGGGTCCCAAATATCATGGAGTTATCTCCCAATAAATTTGATATTGTTAGTGGTCGAGTCTAATGTTACTGTCCTCTTTCTAACCAACCGATTAAAAAAAAAAAAAAGGTCAAGTCCACGAGCCCAAGGTTTGGGGAAAGAAGGATAAAACTCAACAAAATTACCCACCTTGCTCCGTCAGAAAAGAGGGGAAAGAAAGGTCCACGCACGCACGAAGAAACTAAACTATCAAAGGTTCCCCAGCTCCCCACTACATGCATAAAGCCCAAAATTCTCATCACATTCGCCCAATTTGCACCCGTTCAGTGGAATCTCCCTGTGTTGAAATGCTACATGCGCAATACAGTACAGATGGTCAATCTTACGGTGAACCGTGCGATAGCGGCTGGTAGACTTACAGATGATCATGGTATGTAGCTGATCCATCGCACCATCATCCTATATTATGAGCTTCCATGTTCTCTTCTCTTTCTATATACATTCAATTTGGAATTCGTCCAACAAAAGATTAAAAAAAGGGGTATTCAACTTTTGATGTGATAGGCTTATGATAAACGCTCTTTATTATACATCTCGTCCTAGTTCCTGCATTATATGTTTGATTGGTATGTCTGCCCACTATAATGAAATAGTATATTACAGTATGGGACGGCAGTCGACCTCCCGGCTCCTTTCAGTACAATCCTTTCTATTACGCAGAAGATGTGCAAATAATCTTCGGCAATGAGATTGTGTGGCGCCCCCATTCCCATTGTCTTCAGGAATGAGCTGGATATATGCTCGAAACAAGGTGGACGGAACTTTATGGATATCCATATGTCACTAAATTAATCATTGCTTGAGCCTTTTGCGTACTCAGTTTGCTTTTGCCGAAGAGTGACAAGTGATGCAATTTTTCAAGTTCTCAGTAGCAGTTGGCAGGCCAAAGCCCTTCTACATGCCACAGCTCAAGTATATGCATTCGGGATGGATTGGAGGAGTTGATCAAGAAGCTGAGAATGGATCAATACCAATTTCAGCTTCTGCAACTCATCTTCCCGCGCATTCGGTAGAGAATGCAGATAAGTTCACTGCAAGCCACTATCATTAACATTAAGCCACTGGGAGATAACAAGTGTACAACTTGGGACTACTACCCTTTTTTCTTTTTGCCCCCGCTCGGTATTGTAAGCATCTTCATTAATTAGAATAATTGAAGCAGAAAAGATCACTTGGGACCAGTTTACATCTCCACTTCCCTACTTAGAACAGAGATGGATAGGTTAGATCAGACGATAATTGTGAGATTCCCTAATGTATGATATTATGCATTAAGAAGTTCAAGTTTCTATATACATACTTCAGCATTCATTTCTCAAAACTTGAGAAACTGCTTAACAGGTAGACAATTCTTTCCGTTAGTTAGTTAGTTAGGGTTGTTTTTTGAGGAGGGACCTCAATTGGATAACTCTCTATTATGGGACTTGAAATATCACATCTATGAAAGAAAAAGACATAATGGATAGATAATCTTATTTTTTAAATAAATAACAACAACTTTCTATACGGACAATAATCCCTCTTTAGAGTAACCATAATGCAATGCGCGAGAGTAGGGGGAAAAAATTGTCAGGGGGGCACCAAATTACATTTTTCTATAACTTGTGTCACATATGACATATGTAGCAGTAGATAATATATACTTGTAACAATTCAACAGTAATGTATAATAATGCCAAAAATTAGCTATTTTGATCAGTGGTATTGTAGAATGTTCAGTGTGAATTTGACACGTAACGCACTCCGGAGAACAAACAGTCAAAACCACAAGTCTTTGGAGGGCCCAAAAAATTTACCTCCACCCCCGATATCCACTTGAACTGTTAAGGGTGCAATGTTTTCTTGAGTGATAAGTAGCTGCGGATATATAAGTAGGTTCAGTTATCAGCGAGAAGATTAGCCCCGTCAGTGCTCAAATCCCCGAGCAACGAGTTATCAATATCCCTCATCTCGTTCTCGCTCGCGGTATTTAAGGTTTTTCTTCGCTCCGCCTCCCCGTCTTTCTTTCCTGTTCAAAATCCCTAACCGCTTCTCTCTCTCCCCCTTCTATATAAGCACCACGCCAGTAGTGGAGAGAGAGAGAGATTATTGTAGAGAGAGAGTTGAGTTCGAGGTGCGGGCTTCAGATATAACAGAAGCGTGTGCGGAGGGAAAAAAACGGGGGGCAAAAACCTCCCGATCTGCTGCCCCTCTCTCCTCCGAATCTCACGACAGGTATGAGCTCTTTAATTCATCGTGTTTGGGTCTTGATTCCTGAATTCTGCCGGTTCATATTGCATAATTGGAGATTTTATATATAGGTGTTTGTCTGTGAGGGTTTAGATCTCAGAAGTGACGGCCTGCAATTCTTCGGCGGAAAGTCATGTCTTCTCTTAGCAGAGAACTCGTCTTTCTCATACTTCAGTTCCTCGATGAAGAGAAATTCAAAGACACTGTCCACAAGTATGATCAATTTTCTCGTCCTCATCTTCCTGACTTGTTTGCGTCCACTTTCTCGATTGTCATCTGATTTGTTGATATTTCTTTTCCATAATTTTTAACTTCCGGAATGGTAATGGAGGTTGGAGCAAGAGTCGGGGTTTTTCTTCAACATGAGATACTTCGAGGATTTGATTACAAATGGCGAGTGGGATGATGTGGAGAAGTATCTTTCTGGCTTCACAAAGGTAGACGATAACAGATACTCAATGAAGATCTTCTTCGAGATTCGGAAGCAGAAGTATCTTGAAGCCTTAGACAAGTACCTCTCATAATCTCTCGGCGGTTTTTTTGAAAATGAATCTTTGTATTGCCTGTGGTCAATTTGCTTTACTGAATTGCAGGAGGGATCGTGCCAAAGCTGTCGAAATTTTAGTGAAGGACTTGAAAGTCTTTTCCGCATTTAATGAAGATCTGTTCAAGGAGATTACACAATTATTAACACTGGAAAACTTTAGGTTTGTTCATATTTCCCGAATATATCTTAGATATTCAGTCTAGCACCTCTGTGTTTATGTTGTTCGTCCATCTTTGCTTCTGCTTTGAATTTCAGTCTTGCTTACGGATGAAAATTCTTTCTGTAGAGAGAATGAGCAGCTTTCAAAGTACGGCGATACAAAGTCAGCCAGGAGTATAATGCTGACTGAACTGAAAAAGCTGATAGAGGCTAACCCCCTGTTTCGTGATAAGCTTCAATTCCCCACATTGAAAAACTCAAGGCTGCGAACACTGATAAATCAAAGGTCCTTAGCAAGATCCTTGCTAATATTTTCTGGGTAGATTTTCTTCAGGAATATCTAATCACCGTTCCCTCACTTTTGGTGGTCTTGGCAGTTTGAATTGGCAGCATCAGCTTTGCAAGAATCCCAGGCCCAACCCTGATATAAAGACCCTGTTTATGGATCATAGCTGTGGGCAGCCAAATGGTGCCCGTGCGCCCTCCCCTGTGACTAATCCATTAATGGGTCCTGTACCAAAAGCGCCAGGCTTCCCGCCACTAGCTGCTCATGGTGTAAGTTCCGATCATCCTACCAACATGGTTATTATTCTAAGCTGTGACTGGCATCTTTATGTGGATATATTTTTCTTATTTGCAGCCCTTTCAGCCTGCTCCAGCTGCTCTTCCAACACCTCTTGCTGGGTGGATGGCAAATCCGACAACTGTACCTCACCCCTCAGCTTCTGCAGGACCTATAGGTCTGGCAGCTCCAAATAATGCAGGTAGCTGAACTTTCTGATGATCTCAAGAGTTGTTTGGATCGATGGTTAAGGAGGGGAGGGGAGGGTTAGGGAGGGGTTATGGAGGGATTTCCTTATCCCTCTAGCCTCCATAGCCCTTGTTTGGAGGGCATTAGTAAGGAGTTGGGTGGAAACTTAATATTATTAAAATAAGTGTAGCCTTCTTATTTTTCACAAGTTAGGGGAATGATATTTGTGATGAGACACCATTTTATTGTGATGAAGTAATTTAATTGTGATATCTCATGAATTTAGATGTTGAAAACTCAATCATGCTTTGCATTCGTTAATTATTTTGCAAGTAAGAATCGTAAAAATGGTAAGGTATGCTTTTCATGGTATTGGTTGGGGTAAGGAACTGGGATGTTTCCTACCATAGGGATTACCCTTCCCAAGTCTTATGGTGATCTAAGAACATTACACCCCTATTGATTTCTTTTGTTCATCATGCATTCAATGAATGTACAAAATATATAAATAGATGACCTATTATTAGCGTATTAATATATCACATATCGCCCGTCTAAAAGCATCATTTATGAAATTGTACCAGTCATAAAGTAAAATATCCAACAAAAGTATCAAAGTATATTTATGAAATTGTACTAGTCATAAAGAGAAGAGTGGCTATTGTGTTTATGGAAGAGAATGACGGGTGAAGAAAGAAAAATCAAAAGATTATCATAATAGATTTTATTGTTAATTTACCTATTATTTTGGTAAAGAAAATAGCTAAGGTTTGTTTGGATTGAGAGTTATGGAACCTAGTTGTTTGGCAATTTAAGTTAGGAGAGTTTCGAAGGGTTGAGATAACCCTCCATGTGCCTTTTTTTTTAGTGCCCCGTGTTATGAATAATTTTGGATAATTATACCTATGTTCATTAATCACATGTTAGGTATTTTTTTTGTGGAAATTGCCAGGTCCGGATGTTTTCGAATTGATCTCCGGCCTCGTTGTGTTTTTTGGGTCGAGAGCCCAATTTTTTGGATTGGTTTTCTTGACTTTAAGATCACTTTAAAAATTGCAAAATGGTCAAATTAAATATTTGCATCTCCATTACCCTCCTTATAACATTAGTATCCAAACAAGGCTTATGGAGGGTTAACCCTCCCCTTCTGTACCCTCCATAATCCTCCCCTCCATAACTCTCACCACCCCTCAATCCAAACAAGCCCAAATCTTTTACCAAACAAGGAATTTATTGAGCTCTTCATAACCTTCCCCTCCATAACCTCTGTAAACCTCAATCCAATTATAGTGTTTGTGCAACACATCTCCTATATATTACACATGGGCAGATTTTTCATGCATGATGTATTGAAGAATATATGCCTGGTGGAATATGGTCTTTTATTGGGTTTATGCTAGGATAATTTTTTTTTTGGTCTCTCCTGAAATGTTATGGTAGCATAGATCCTGCATGTTTTTAAAAAAATTCTTTCGTCTTTTCTTCAACAGCTCTTTTCTCTTTAATCACCCATGCATGGCCCTTTTCCTCTATCTCAATGCAGCAATCTTAAAGCGACCTAGCAACTCGGCCATGGACTACCAAACTGCTGATTCTGAACATGCTCTGAAGAGAGCTAGACCTTTTGGAATATCAGATGAGGTACTCCATCATTTGTCTCATAGTTTTGTTTTGTTTCTGCTTTATTCTCTTATCTCATTCTTCCTTTTCTTTTCATAATTTGTTATCTCATTCCTTTTTTGTTGATTTTGGTTCTTATCATTGACGCTGAAAATTCTTTATGTTATCCTATCAATTTTTTTTTTTTTGGCATAGATCTTTTGATGTTTCTGGTGCACATTTCAGTTAGATTTAAGAGATTTATCTAAAGGATGTAGACAAAAGATATCTATAGGATATCCTAAGATGCCTAAATGGGCAAGCTCCTTTAGATTACATTTCAGAAATATGATGATACTTCTGTCCTGATCACTATGATTTCTTAACAGCTGCCTAAAAATTGAGGGCGCTGATCGAAACAGTAAATTTTTTGTGGATCGTAAAAAAGTTGCATGCTGTTTTTCCTTTACTGTTCCTCTTCCTTCTGGTTTTTCTACTTTATGTTCTTTGATTTGCTTTTCTCGAATGTAAATTATAACTACATTATGACATGAAAAGAATAGCAAATTAATTGATGAAGGTTTTTGAATGGGCAAGAGATACATTCTTGCAATCTGTACTCTCTAACTTTTCCTAGTCAGCTCAAGGGTCCTTTTTGACCAAGGAATCAATGGAGTGCTGGTTTAGTGGTTTTAGAATTTATGAGGATGTGTCAAGCCTGTCACTTATTGATAAAGAAGATGAAAGTTGGATGAAATTCAACAGTGGAGCACTCAAAGCTTCAATGCCATGTGGATGTGCACTATAGCCTGTCAATGGTCATTAGATATGCATGTGAAACTGTTATGTCACGAATTAGCATGTGGAAAAATTTCATATAGTTTAACATGCTGCTTCTCCAACTTTGCATGACTGCATAATAGGTGAACAATATGCCTGTAAATATCCTTCCTGTCACATACAATAGCCAGAGCCATGGCCAGAGTTCCTATTCTTCTGATGACTTGCCCAAGAATGTAGTAATGAAACTGGATCAAGGTTCAGCTGTGAAGAGCATGGACTTCCATCCAGTGCAACAAATTCTGCTTCTTGGTATACAACTCTCACTCACTCAAGGATACAATTTTCCGATCAAAATATGTTTGATCTGTATATTTGTTCACTGTGTCCCAATATTTACTGTGGAATTTAAATCTCTGTTTTGGTTCAAGCTGGATGATTATTTGAGTAGTGGGCCATGAATTTTGATCCTTTTTACTTAAATTTCAGTTGGAACAAATATGGGTGATGTTGCGGTATGGGAGGTAGGCACCCGTGCCCGAATTGCCTTGAGGAATTTCAAGGTTTGGGATGTAGGAGCATGTCCTATGGCACTACAGGTATGAGTTCGAGCTTTAGAAAGGATTTACAGGTTGAAATTGTTTTACTTGCCACTTTATTTTTTGACCCATGCGATTGATTTTCTGGCCTTTCCTGTTATCTAGGCGTCTCTAGCAAATGATTACACAGCATCTGTTAATCGTGTGGTGTGGAGCCCCGACGGAACCCTTTTTGGTATGTTTAATCGAAGATCTTTATATTATCATACTAAAGTTCTTTGTGTGAAAGAGATGCCTGAATTAAAAATTTTAGATACTTTATGGTTGATTATGCTGCTGATTGAAATGCTTCCTGGTCCTCTACTTAGGTGTCGCATATTCCAAACACTTGGTCCACATCTACTCCTATCATGGCGGTGATGACATACGAAACCACCAGGAGGTATCAGATGAATAGAGCACAATTGAGATCTTTTCAATTTTAATTTTTCGATTTAGTGTATTGGTATCTTCTATTTTCTGTAGCTCTAGGGATTAACCATATCTGGCTATATTAATTGTTTCAATGCAGATCGATGCTCACGCTGGAAGTGTCAATGATCTTGCCTTCTCTTTTCCAAACAAACAACTTTGTATAGTCACTTGTGGTGATGATAGAGCAATAAAGGTTTGATTCATTGTCTTGCTGGTTTCGTTATTGCATTATTGGAAGCCTTCGTAATGCAGGTTAAGAATTATGCAGGTGTGGGATGCAGTGACGGGGGCTAGGAAGCACACTTTTGATGGTCATGAAGCACCTGTATATTCCATATGTCCACATCAAAAAGAGAACATTCAGGTATATGACAGTTTTACCATATTAATGCTTGGCATAGCAGTACCTCAATTACTCCGTTGGCCAATTATTTTGCCACTACACTCAAAGGCCTGCTCTCTCCTGTTCATGAGTTGGAAAAACATTTTTCCCTCATTATATCTGATGTGGTAATTGATACATCTGTCTTCTTAAGCCAGAAAAAAAATTGTCTGCGCTCATCTGCATCAGGGTAGATTAAAGATACTCACGTTTTTATTGAGATGATGAATCTACCAAAAACCATATTTATTTTATCTATAATATTCTTTACTTTTATGTCTGTCTTACATATGTTGACACACTTTTATTATGTACTGTTCCAACCTACATCATTTTTTTGAGGCTGGTGAATAATAATGTCATATTACAACTGAGTAATGAAAATGCTTTGTGAGGGAAGAAAAGGTAAAATGGATAATTCTCTTTGCAGTGAATTCCTGGCAAAAGGAGGGACTTGGAATGTTCCTTTTTTGGATGGCCATAGGTCTTAATCCAAGTTTTGCAGATTTTATGGCCTGCATGACTATATTACTGCTAAACATCTTGTATGAGGAGAGACAATCTTGAGGTGCAGCCTGCGAATATAATAATTGATTTCCCCCCATGATGTCTATCGTCTATGACAAAATGATGGATGACTTCAAATTATAATTCAAATTATAATTTTAGGTGGATAACATAACAAGTACTCTAATTCTTTCTTATTGAAACTTCTTTTATTTGACTAGGCTTTAGCCAAACCTTATTCCATGCATATATGTCAAAATAGAATGGGTGAGATTTTGTTCTTCTGGAATTAATTGCCTATTTCCATTTGCCTCTATTGGTCCCAGTTCATATTCTCAACAGCAATTGATGGGAAAATAAAGGCTTGGTTGTATGATAACATGGGATCAAGAGTTGATTATGACGCACCAGGTCACTCTTCCACGGTGATGGCATATAGTGCTGATGGAACCAGGTTCTGATCAATAAGTTGCATTTGCACTATTGGGTGCTGATCTTTGATATGGTGTTTAGCAAGTTATATTTTATTATGAATGAAATCATTAGGTTATTCTCGTGTGGAACAAATAAAGAAGGAGAATCGTACTTGGTGGAATGGAATGAAAGTGAGGGAGCTGTGAAGCGTACATATCATGGTCTTGGGAAGAGATCTGCTAGTGTCGTGCAGTTTGATACCACAAAGAATCGATTCTTGGCCGCTGGCGATGAGTTTATGGTCAAATTCTGGGACATGGATAAGGTTAATTTGTTGACCAGCACCGATGCAGATGGTGGACTTCCAGTAAGTTCTTTTCTTTGTTCTATCAGAACTTCCAGTAAGTTTCTTGATAGTAGCCTTATTAACTTACATTTGATTGATTGATTCATGTTGATAGAAGTTTATCCTTGGAAAACTGCAGGCTTCACCTTGTATTAAATTTAACAAGGAAGGAATATTGTTGGCTGTCTCCACAAATGATAATGGAATCAAGATTTTGGCAAGTACAGATGGAATTAGGCTGTTAAGAACAGTGGAGAATCGTACTTTTGATGCTTCTAGGGTTGCTTCAGTAGCTGTTGTGAAGGTACTTAATATATTTAAGCATTCACCCATTTTCAGGGATGAATTGCAATTGCTTTAATGGTTTGACTTGTTCTGCAGGCACCTCCTCTTGGCATGTTTGGTTCTGCTAATACAAGTATTGGGGCAGGTTTTCCTGATCGAGCTATCCCTGTACCAGCAATGGTTGGAATGGTGAGTGTTGTCAGAAGTGGGCTAGCAACTATTCATATGGTTGAGATGAAAAACTATTTTTTTAAAACTTAAATTTCTCTTGCAATGCATATGTATATTTAAAAGTATGATTTTGTCCTTTTAGGTATCTTTTAATTATTTGATATTTTCTCCTGATCTTTTACAGAATGGTGATAGTTTGGCTGATGTAAAGCCCAGGGTTACTGATGATTCAAGTGATAAATCAAGGATTTGGAAGCTCACAGAAATTAATGAGCAATCACAGTGCCGTTCTATGAGGTTACCTGATAACATGAATGCCGCGAGGGTACAGACACCTATTATTTTTGTCTTCTCCACAGTTATAGTCCAGGTTTTATTTGGCATAAAACGTACGCACACACAAATCATATTTCACTGTGTGCAAAAAATCTGAAAGGAAATGAGAAGCAACCACTGATGCAATTTTAACATATGTTCTAGCTGTCTCTCTACATGGTTGGGTGCTACTTAGAGTTCTTGAAAATATAGTACTGCAACTCTGCCTCATTTTGTTTGGATTTGTTATGTCCTAGTTGAACAAAAACTTTGTTCAAATCATGCCCAACACCATGAAGAGAGAAGGAAAGCTGCCTGAAATCTGAACTCAGTAGTAAAGATTTTCCAATTTGTGGCATTATGGGCAGTATATAGTATCCCACTATATAGGGAACAAACTTAATATCCATTTTTGTAAAATAATACTTTAGTGTATCTTTATTGACTTAGTGGTTCCGTGTGGATGATCTGTCATTTTCCTTGGAACAGTTCTTTTTATGGACCTTTTGCTATATGCATTAATCTGTATTGACTATGTTTTATTGCTTTCTGTAGAATATTTTGTCAACAATACAACTGCAAAATTATGAGCTTTATCCAAGAAATGCACCTTAACATAATTTTGCTGCCTATGGTATTATGGTGATTCATCTGTGTGTTGGCAGTTTCATTTTGTTGGAGTTGGATGCTATCTTTCATTTGATTGTAACTTTGATGTCCAAAGAGAGTGCAGATTCTTTGTTTTTATTTAATGTAAAAGTACAGGCTTAAAAGTTGAATCTTAGATCTTCTGTCTGCGTCAATCAGAAGTTCATTAACTCAGCATTTTGGACCAAGATTGTTTAAAGAAACCACTGCTCGAGTAATATGCTGTTTTCGCATCTTATCTTATCTAATGCAGTTCATCCCTTCATTGTGTGTATTTTTCTTGCTATGCATAATATCTTGCTTTGATGTTGCGCGTGGTTTGTGTATTATCCTACTCCTTGTACTATCTGTCATGATAAGAGATGTAGACGCTTTTATAAGAATCATCAAATGAGTGCTTCAAATGCCTTTACTGAGAAGGAAAACATTATACAGGTTTGCAGATTGATCTATACAAATTCAGGGCTTGCCATATTGGCTTTAGCATCTAATGCTGTACATAAGCTCTGGAAATGGCAAAAGAGTGACCGAAATGTTACAGGAAAGGTATTGGTTTGGTCTTAGAAACCACTTTGTTTACCACCAATAAGATATCGAGATTTTACTTATTTTCAATAATTCATGGTGATTTAGGCTACAGCTAGTATAGCACCACAATTGTGGCAACCTTCTAGCGGAATACTTATGACCAATCAAATAAGTGATACCAATCCTGAAGATGCAGTTCCATGCTTCGCCCTTTCTAAGAATGACTCTTATGTTATGTCAGCATCAGGAGGGAAAATCTCCCTTTTCAATATGATGACATTCAAGGTAATCCTTTTCTCTAGCTGCACTTTCTCTATAATAACCATTTTAACTTTTGTCTATGATATTATCAACTAGTGCACAGGTATCGGATTGGTCAGTATTGAGCATTTCAGGATAGTTGTTTTGCTGCTAAAGGCTTCAGCCATCCAGATTAACCAAGAAGAGCACTTGCAAATTGTAGCCTTTGTGTTATATCCTCTTTCAGAAATTTTTTTCTTTGAGATGAGAACATGTAAAAGATAACTTTTTTCAGCTGGAAAATGTAGGAGGCAAGTGTTCCTAGCACATTTCTTGTCACCATCAACAGAACTACTATAGTAAGTCTAATCTGCACCTTGAAATGCAGACAATGACAACATTCATGCCGCCACCGCCAGCAGCTACGTTTTTGGCCTTTCATCCTCAAGACAATAATATTATTGCTATCGGAATGGAAGACTCGTCTATTCAAATTTACAATGTGCGCGTTGATGAGGTGAGTATTTCCTCTCAATTTCTGGCAACTTTCTGTATTTTGAAGTTCCTACAAGCAAAGTGAAGGATACTGATGATATTAATGATTGATGTCTCAGGTTAAAACTAAGTTGAAGGGCCATCAGAAGAGGATCACAGGCCTTGCCTTTTCAAATGTTTTAAATGTCCTTGTCTCTTCAGGAGCAGATTCTCAGGTGAAAAGCAACAAATAACGTGTTTTATGCTTGTGTGTGTGTATGAATTATTTTGCTTGCCTGATTTTTTTTAATGGTAGAATTTTTTGCTTTCATGAATGCAAACTTGCCTGAGCTGCCAGCTGCTAGAAAATTTTGACTTGCAATAACAATAAATGGCTATATGCGTTGCAACTTGGGAGAGCCTTTCCTTGGCTGTCTGTTGGCTGGAAAGTTCTTGTCGACAAGTCTTTTTAGTGCACTCTCTTTTCCTGCTGCTGCCATCATATGTAGGATTTAGTTGCAGCCTAAACCATAGGTTAGTGTCATCTTGCTCTTGAATGGTGGTATCTCCAAGGTTGTGTCTATCTTCTCCTTTAATATCTAGATTCTTCTAATCAAGTTTTATCTGGGAACTAAAATTTTTAAATTCAAGCTATCAATTGTGTCACTGCAGTTGTGCGTTTGGAGTACAGATGGGTGGGAGAAGCAGGCAAGTAGTGTTTTGCAGATGCAATCTGGAAGAGTGGCAGCTGCTGTTGCAGATACTCGAGTTCAATTTCACCTTGATCAGATCCACTTGCTTGTTGTTCATGAAACCCAGATTGCAATATATGAAGCCTCCAAGCTGGAATGCCTTAAGCAGGTTGGGCTGATTCCTATGATGCTCTACCAGCATTTAGTAAATTAAGTTCCTTTACAAGGTCTTTGGTTGCCTTTCCATCTCTTATAGATTGATTTTTGACGATCTATCTTCCGGTGTAGTGGTTTCATCGAGAAGCGACCGGTCCAATTTCGCATGCCACATACTCCTGCGATAGCCAATCTATATATGTCTGTTTCGAAGATGGAAGTATAGGAGTTCTCACAGCCACGACTCTCAGAGTAAGATGTCGAATAAGCCCAGCTGCTTACATGACTCCAAACCCAAGGTTTTGCATTCTCCTCCTACTATTAATTTCCTCCACTTTTCTAGCTTCACATTGTTTCAGTTTTCCTGAAGAGTCCGTGCAGTCTGACCTATTGTTGAACTTATTGTTTGCTCAAACAGCTTAAGAGTACATCCTCTGGTTATTGCGGCGCATCCTTCCGAACCCAACCAGTTTGCATTAGGCCTTACCGATGGTGGAGTTCATGTTCTTGAGCCTTTAGAGTCGGAAGGAAAATGGGGGGCCGCTCCTCCTGTTGAAAATGGTGCTGGGCCCAGCACAACATCAGCTGCTGCAGCAGCTGCTTCGGATCAACAACAAAGATGAGGACCCTTTTATTATATGGTACACAGGAATCTGGAGAGTTGAGGGTCTATGGATAAAAGAAATGGATTTAGGTATTGCAGGCTAGGAAGCTAAATACTTAGTGGTGGTCACCAACTAGAGTTGTAGCCCCTTTCCTTGTAGCCATCCTGATTTTGCTTTCTTCCCTAGTCTTCAGCAGGAGGATATTTGTGGGTGTGTGTTGGGGGGGCGGCAATTCCATTCCCATATATAAAGTCGGAAGAATGTCAGGTGTATTTCTCGGTTTAGCTACTGCCATGTAGGTAGAGGAGGAGGATCAGGAGAACAGGTTACAAGTTTCTTGCTCGGGGTGGCACCGTGTTTTTAATGGTCACTAACGGTGGGGGGAAGGAGGAGGTTCTATTTGTCGCCAGCTTCTCTTTTATTTATTATTCTATTCTTGTTAATTTAATGCGGTCGGTCAAACTTTTGTTAGTCTTCAATCTTGTCGAGCTTTGTCCCCTCCCCCTTTTTCTTTTAATGTAATTGGTAAAATGGAGGCAGAAGACGGGGTAACCTTGCTTGTCGGGCTTTGAGTTGCAAAGAGTTCTTGGATCTGCTTCAAACATGTCGAGGAGTTAATCCCCATCAATCAAGATATTGTTGACCGGGCCTTTCAAGCAGTACTAAACGGGGCCTGCTTCATAATAGTTAGCCAGTAGGTTGCTCGGGACTCCGAAGCTTATGCTTGTGCCAAAAGGTTGAACCGGTTTCAGATACGGGCCGGCCTATGACCCAAAGAGAGCGTAATTGCCAGGCAGGAGGCAGGGCTCGAGCCTGACTGGTCAACTCTAGCTCCATGGTGGGTGGACCTAGAAATCTGAAAGAGAGATGCAGAATGGGCCAGGGCTTAACCGAAAGAGCACTAGGCTCCTACATGTGGCAGGCCTTCGGTACAAGCATAGAGGTGCGGATATTCAATTAAATGCAGTAAAAATAATCTAAATATTTAAAAATTTGATCGGGCCTACCAACGCATGTGAAATTGAGTGGGCAACGGTCAGCTCAAGAAACCTAACTGTTTTGGGTCCATCTCCACTCTCTCAAGTCTCAACACCTCTCTCTTTCCAACAGATCCCTTCTTCACGGTCAGGAGACAATCTACCTCGCTTTCGGCTGAAGCGTTGCCGTCTTTTGGCACAGATGAAGAATGATCCCACTGGCAAAAGAGTTCCTCGTGTTCCAATCTCTTATTGATGAAACTTCCCTGGCTCAAGCACGACTTGTTATTGATTCATGGGATAATAATCAGAGGCAATAATAAGTGGTAGCAACAAAAGTCCTGCCGATCACACAGCTAAGGCTTAATTACTACCTCTCCTACATCAATATCAACCCATAATCACCTAACCGATCGTAAGAGCTACGAGGGGGGAGAGAATTTTTCACCCAGCGGATTATATAAAACCTATTTAAAGTCTTCAAGTTCCTCAAATATTTGACTTTCATATATATCCTGAAACATGATGCCATCTTCTCAAGTTGAGCGACAACTTATATAATAAGGCCAATAGTAAATAATCCGGACAAGCACCGTGACCACAATATTTAGGATCCTAGGCAAAAGGTAAAGCAAGCAACGTACCTCTCTTTGATATCCTTGAACAATTTACAAAAGATGCCTTGCTTCCTTATAAAATTCTCTTTAGCCTGACCAAAAGTAAAAGGTACAGTGTATCAGCATATAATCAAAACCTTAACCAGCACCAGAGCTTCCCCCAGCCACCGGTATTTTGTCCAAAAAAATTGGACAGCATTTTTCACAAATAGAAAACCAAGGACTTGAAAGAAAGGAAAAGCCAAAAAAAAAAAAAAAGAAAGAAACCTCTTCGACTGCTTTCTTTTACCGCACATATAAGTCCAGATTATTCGGATTTCCTGCATGTCTGATGACATAGCCTTCTCCAATGCTTCTTCCACAAAATGGCTTCTAAAACCAGAGACTCATGATACCATATAGAAAAATCAGCAAATCATATCGTCAGCAAACTTTGGGTTAAATTTATAAACAAGGCCAAGGAGAAGTAATTGCTATCTGATAGTAAAGATGAGGCACTATGCATAAGTATATTTTCCTCATGACAGAACAGTGGCCTTGGCATGGTGCTAGAACCTTGTTCAGTACCAGCAAAAACATCTCTGAACAAGGTTCTAGCACCATGCCAAATGTGCCCGAAGAAGAAAAGCAGAGCAAAAGAAGCATGTCCAAAAGTAAACCAACCCCTCGGACTGCTACGAAAAACCCCATCAGATTTCAAAGTAGCACGATCTAATTCAAAAATTTCACCTAATTGGGCGCGCCTAGCATATTTTTTCACAGTAGCGGGATCACTATAACTGACTCCATTGAGTTCACCACCATAGAACTCAACAGTTACGTGGCTGAAGCCACGCAGCAACACCTTATATTGATAACAAGTCGTGCTCCTATTTTTGTCAGAATTTGTAAGCTAAAAAGTTTATATGGACTTAAATAGTCTTCTAGGGCGTGGTTCAAGGTTTATTAAAAGTCAAGAATGTAATCAAGGACAATCTGATCATAGTCTTTACACAAAAAAGATCCAGAAAAGATAAGACCCTTTCCGTAGATGACATGATCTTGATTAGAGATGATATAAAACAGAAAAGCAAACTGAAGGACAGCTTAGCCAAGTAATTTAAGCTTAAAGACTTAGGCCAGCTAGGTACTTTCTCGAAATGAAAGTGGCAAAATCAAAGGGTGTGTCTCACAATGAAAGTAAATTTTCTATCCCTTGAAAGAAACTGGAATGAGTGGTTGCTTATCTTCATACATCGATAAAAGCTGATGCTACGCTTGGAGAAGATAAGGTGGGAATCCAATAGATAAGACCAGGTACCCAAGATTGGTTGAAAGGCTCATTAACTTGTAACATATATGTATGATAGAACCTTGAAAATGTCTAGGTTCATCATCTTGAGTGGCAATGCAAAGAATTACTCATTTAGGATATTTTATATTATTTTCTAATTTGCTAGAGTCTATTTCCTAATCTGATCGATGGATTCTATATTTAATCGTGAGTGGTAGACACTCTATGGCAGGAGTGATATCAATGAGTTTCTTTTATTAGAGTTGTTTATTTCCTTTTTCTTTGGGAGAGTGGGTCGCCACTCAACATAACCAACACAAGTTCAATTCAATTTCATTCCGGTTCCTATCAAATTGGTATCAGAGCAATTGATCTAGGAGGATGGCCGTGAAGCAGATCAATGGACTGTTACAGGGAATCAGTGACAGGTTATCAGTCGGCTACTGGAGCTTTATAAGAAACCAACCTTAGGAGAGTCATCGATGAGGCAACACGATGGAAGCCACAACAATCATCATCAGCAACCGCAAACAGCTGCACCCTCCACTGGAAAAATCCTTAGCATGGTCATCGAGATTGACCATGTTCTAATGGAATATGGTAATATCCCACATATACTTAAACCCTACAGAACTAACTTATAATATAACCAAAAAACCATAAGATAATAATTCTCTATCTTATCCCTCAAGACAGTGGACGTAAATCTTTAAGGATCTATCATATCTTCTCCAATAGTGATCTACCAAAAGGGGTAGGAGAAGAAAGGCAGTCCCTACTTCCTTCAGAGCGGTCAATAATCTGGTCCAATAGGCCTGTTCAATCGTGACTTCTATAATATCTTCTCTAATAGCGATCTACCAAATTTGCAGGAGAAGAAAAGGCGGTCCTGTAAAGTTCCATTTCATCACTCTATCTAGGGCGGTCAGCTTAGCATTTATGTTTAACCAGCTGATAAAACATTGTCTTGGGATGCATGGATAGATCTAGACTAGCCTGTACCGTGCAACTTTGCTTCTTTTCTTCCTCAATGCAATGAAAGTACAAGATACCCCTTGCTCGTTAGCGGTCCACGTGATTGAGTGATCACTATTGCCACAAATGAGTGGTTATACCATTCCCAAAAATGTGCCTCATGAAGCTTGAGTATCTTTCTCCAAACTATCCATATTAATCCAAATTTTTGAATAAGAAGCCAAATGAATCTCATACTACAAGTCCGATGTGTTTTCACCACAAATTTCCTTAATCTCCGGTGGAAGTTCTTCTGTTGTTCTAATCTTCAATTCCTAATGGAAAATGGTTTCTGTACCAATTTCTTTTGAGCATGTCTACTTGTTTTTGTTTTGTGCCTAGTGCTTTTATGACAAATTCAGTCAGAACCATGATATGGTGAGCTCACGTGTCTTGAAGTTTCAATAATCAAGAAAGAGCTCCACTCATTTGACCCAAAAAGAGAAGAAAAATTAAGTGTTGTTAGAAGTGTAGCTATAAAGATGTTACTTTAAATGCTCCGTTCTAGCAGTACTAGTTATATCTAGCATTTTTACTAATATCAACTAATCAATGGCCAAACAGTGAAATGCAAGAAAAAGTAAAGTCGGTTATATGGAGACTGACTTAGGCATGCTTACTTGTCTCTGAGTTCACAACTGAATTGCAAGAAGACAGTTGTATTCGTCAACATCTGCACAAAAGGCAAAGTAAACCACTATTCTTATGGCATGGAATGCTGAAATTTAAGTAACAGAAATTATGAACAATTAAACATGCAATACAGTCTCCTTTTTGTTTTTTCTTTCCCCATTCCATATTTTTGGCTTGTGAAAATAATGAGAGTTTGTGGATAGTTAAATTGGTAGTTCGTCTGACCCAAATCCAAATGATGTAACCATGGTCTAGAAAGTTCAACAAGAACTGATATACTGCCTAAACATACTGTTTCAATTTGCTGTTTAAAAGTGGTCCACCAATTTCAAAATCCTCATAGTAACTATAGATGGCACAGTCTCCTTCAAATGACTCACAAACAGAGTTTGTCTGAGACTGCTTGCCGTCAGCTTTTAAACGATTGAGGCGATGACCATAAGTACCACAAACATAATCCCATATACTCTGTGTCCTCAAATCAAGAGAATAGCTGTGCTTCATATCTCTCCAGTGGCTTATAGCATGCTTCTCTGTGTCTGAAATCATGGAGAATTGTGTAAAAGGCTTCTCTGAATCCTAAGAAAAGAAAGGAATATGGCCCTCCTTGTTTGGTACAATATTGAAGAGGAGAGTCAAGCAAAGCGGGAAATATTTGTTATGAGTTGGGGAGGGAATGGTGCATGACAAAAGAAATAGTTGTAAATCTATATAATCCATTTTGTTAATTGAAATCTCCTCTCCAACAAAATCCCTTCAATTTGGATGGTTAGAAGATTGGCATACAAGAAAGTCAATGACAAATATGTTGCCACACCATTCTCGGACATCTCCATTTTGAATTAGAGTAATGATGTGCAATAAAGTGGAAATTCTTTCCATTCTCCTTATGTCATATTTTTTCAAAAACTGCTCAATGTCATATTGTAAATACACATTATGTAAATAGGGTTAAGAGAAGAGGCATAGTTTCATGATGTTAAGATAAGTGGTTGAGAGAAGAGGAATAGTTTCACGATGTTCGAGATTCAGCTGTGCAGAAGAAATCTTGTTTCTACATCATAAACAAGGGTCATCCTAATATCATTGTAGGAGAATATCAATAACATTGTTCAAGAATAAAATAGAGAGGCAAGAATATCATCAGATCCATAGTAAGAAGAATTAACAAACTTACAGCTTTTAGAAATCCAAACTTTCATCAATTTCGAAACATAAAAACTGAAAACTAAAGGAGACACCAGCTAACCTGACAAGGTAAACATTCCCACTTTGTACCACCTGGGCAATAGCATGAATGGTCACAAATTGTACTGAGAATTCCACTGATTTGACATCAAAGTACCCAGAAAAGGCAAATTGCATTGTGAAAATGATAATCTTAGAAACACTGATACTGAGTCATGTAAAGGAAAATAATAATGAAGAATAAGGCAACCCCAGTGACCTAGACCAACTGGACAAGTTGGCTGCCCAGTAAACCCAGGTGGAGGTGTCCGGTAGCTTCGGCTGACTCTGTTTACAGGAAGCATTGGGCAAAAAAAGTGGAATTTCTGCCTTAATTTTAATAGCAAACAAAACAATGAGCGAGTCCACGGCCTAGTGATCTATTACTATATGAAACAAAACTGAATGAGAGGCAAAGTAACTCATTGCACACCTCGGATAGTGAGAACTCGTTTCCACAGACGTTGCTATCAAAACCATTGGCTTTCATCTCATCAACAAGCTTTATCAATACGTGTATGTATCTTTACTCCCTTGATTCCTAGGCAGATGAATAACCAGATTCCAACAATAAGAGATTTGGGCCACAAGAGCACAATAGTAAGAATGCTACATTGTAATAGTCGGCGCTACTTAAGCCAAAGCTTCACTACGCTGGACCTATAGGGCGAAACCTTTTGCTTATTCCACCAGACCTGGAATATTCAAATTTCACTGGCTTTGATCACTTCCAGAAAACAAGCTACTACAATTTAACCACGCTCGCTTCGAGTAACAAGAGACTATCAGAAGCAAGTGACTAGAAAGAGAGACCGAGAACAACTGGTGAAGAGGCGCTCAGAGATGGGATAAATATGAGATCAATAAAAGCGAACGAAGTCTTCGGAGGAGAAGTGATTAGAGATGGCGACAACGTAAAGCGTGGTGGATCGAGAAGTAGGACTTAGGTTAGGGGAGGGGATAGATATCGGAATAGGTGGAAGATACCTCTTCTCACAGTGAATATGGGAGGGAGCGCGGGCTAAAGTGGTGGTGGTCATTGGCGAGCAGAGCGGAGGAGCCCCCAGTTCTTTCGACAAGGAAGTCGCGGGGAAGGCGGTTACAGAAAACCGGCAGACGCTGAAAGCTGATAAATATAACAGTTAGGGTGGGGGGCGCGGGGCAAAAAAAAAATAAAAGGGATCATATTGGGACAAATGTAAGACTTCATGGGCTGAATTAGAATTTCCCCGTTGAGGGGAAAGGGCCGAGGCCAGCGAATCAGTTCCCGACTGATCGCCACCGCACATTTCAAGGGCCCACCACTCCCACAGCCCAAGTAGCCTCCCATTGAATCGGTCATATGAACGCAAATCAAAAATATCTCAAGCAAAGCAAGAGGATACCCCCCGAAGCTAGAGAGAGAGAGAGAGAGAGAGAGAGAGAGAATGGGAGTGGTGATAATCGATGGATCGACGGTGAGGGCGTTCGTTGCAGACGAGGAGCAATTCAAGAAGAGCGTGGACGAGAAATTCGCTGCGCTGGACCTCAACAACGACGGCGTCCTCTCCCGGTCGGAGCTGCGGAAGGCCTTCGAGTCTATGCGGCTCATCGAGGCCCACTTCGGCGTCGACGTGGTTACCCCACCGGAGCAGCTGACTAAGCTCTACGATTCCATCTTCGACAAGTTCGACTGCGACAACAGCGGCACCGTTGACCTCGACGAGTTCCGCTCCCAGATGAAGGAGATCATGCTAGCCATCGCCGAAGGACTCGGATCCTGCCCCATTCAGATGGTCCTCGAGGACGATGACCCCAGCTTCCTCAAGCAGGCTGCGGAGCTCGAGGACTCTAAGCTCAAGCACATCTCTTCCTGATGGTGATCTTATCCCCTCCGAAACTGCAGCCACTGTCCCTCCGATGTGAGACCATATGTCAATAATTCGTAGTAAGCCAAAAGCTCCGACCTACTCGATGTGTGTTCCACGATTGGGCTGTGTGAGATGCTCTGTTCCTTTTGGTTCCCTCCTGGGACTCATGAAGCTGTAAGCTTCATCCTTTTACCCAATAAAAGACTACTTGTCTAGTGTGTGTGCACTGCAGCCGCAGGGAGTAGATTCAGAGCTAGTTTCCATCTGATCAACTCACATCAAAACAAAGATTGATGCTTGAACGCCTGATTTGGAATTTGGAAAAAAATAAAATAAAATAAAATAAAGATCGAATCTCTTTTTTGGTAATTGTTTGCATTCTATTAAATTTCATAAAATGTACAGATTATACACAAAATGAATGCACTACATGGATTTCATAATGAAACAACCTATCTATGGCCTAGCCAACAAAAGGTTTAATCGAGGGATCGAGACACTCCTGATTCTTGATTGCTTCAAAATGAAATCCACAAGAAGATTGGAAGGTATAGATATCTGCTGGTAGATTCTTGATTGCGTTCCTTCCACATAGCGTAAATGTAGTGACCGAATGCAAGCTTAAAGAGGGAAGAGCTAGCTGAGTGCCCACTTTGATGCCTTATAACCCAATCAATTTCAAAATTCCAGTCTCCTTTCGGTCGTTGTATATGCAGCTAAGATAATATATTGGCTCATATGCTTCCTATAACTTGGCAAGAGAAGAAGAGATGGGATCGAGTTTCAATTTCCAATCCACAGAATTCACATAGCAGGGATGGTAAGGTCTTCCACTTTTGCACTCTGGACTTCGTAGAGAGTCGGTCAAGCATTGCTAACCAAGCGATAAATGAGACTCGTGGGATATGCCCGAGAACCAAATAAGCCTACTCCACGGAACTTTGGGCTTCGAATCTCGTAGGCTCTATGAGTCCCTAACTTTAAAATGACATTTTCTCCAAATTGAAAGTTCAAGTTGAATGGAACCCGGAAGTGTGATTTTTGAGGAGTTTCAATCCTAGTCATGTTTCTTGATATGGTGGGCCTTTTACTTCATGTTGAATGAAATTGCCCAAGAATTGGCATGACCTGGGAAACAATATACTGAACTTTTAAAGTTGAGGAAGCAGAAGAAGATAAGAGGAAGACGGCTAGATGGTGCACAAACAACTCCTAGTAGCAGCAACCAAGTTAAACAGACATCGTTTTTGTTTTCTTTTTGTTCTTTTATGGCTTTCCAAGTCAATTTTATAGAATGGTAGGGAAATCAATGAATTACCTAAGCCCTCACCTCATGGTAAGGTAAGTTTCTAAAAAATGTCAAGGAGATGGATATTGAAGGAGAGACCTAAATGGAGTACCTAACCTGTTAATTTGTTACAATTGCCTGATTATGTTACACAAGCAATATAGCAACAGCTTAAGATGCAGCAGCTAAAAAGGGAGGTTGAGGAGTTTTGAAGATGCTTATCAGAGTTGGTATTCTCGTCCGGTGGTTTAAAGCCACCATCTCACCACCATCTTCTTCGCGGCCATCCTGCGTAAGATGACAAGACATATCGGCATGATCACAATCAAAAGAGAGGCTACATTATCGAGATTATTTTTTACACAGGAAAGATTCATAGAAAAAGGATGTAGAATTTTGAAACAAATTCAAACAGCACATTGGTAGATGTTATAGAAGATAGAGATCATGTGACCTCATAAGGCAAATACCCGACTTATTAATGGTTCAGAATAAAGCAGTTGCCGAGGTAAGATACAGAATCTACAAACAGAAGCTAGCAAAGCGAGCCCAGTAAAAGAAAGGAGTGAAAACTGAAGGCCGCTGAACTGAAACGTGGGAGGCAACATATTATACACTCATATCAATCTCATGAATTGTCGAGGACAAGCTAGAGCTTCATCCCAACACTCATTATACAATGAATGAAGACAGAGTCAACAAACTGAGACAGAACAGTCTTAGCAGCACAGATGCAGTAGCAAATATGTAGTAACTTCATTCATATCCACAAGTGGCAAAATCATCAGCACTCAGATGATTGAATTCTCAGGAGAACCATTGGCCATGAAAGGGGTGGTGTTCCCACACACGGGAGCCCAAAAGAGTAGTGACAAGTAACTATAACAGGCTTTTTCTAAAAGCTTGCAAAAAAAATACAGCAACAAAAGCATGAACAGTAGGAAAGACAAACAGTTTCCTGTTCTTCTTCTATCAGGCCAGACAGGCCTTCAAAAAAGCGGCTGCATAATGTACTCCTTCCACCATCTATTATGTATCAAGTCTAACTGAGTTGATCTATTTCCGATCCAGTTCCTTGTTTTTGTGAAACAATCAGAAGAGAATGTCACACCTCCACAGGCTCTCTGCGAGAATCTCCACAGAGGTGCTGCTGATGGAACAACAGTGTTGCAGGTTCAATCCCACCAAACTTCCTCCCAACCGTTTCAAGAAGGGCAAGCTCTCATTCGACACCTGGGAACACCCCGACAAAGAGAGCACTTGGAGATTGATATGCTCTGCTGAAGTCAGGATTGAGATTCCAGAATCGGTAATGGCGCATTTCGAGAGATCAAGATCGTGAATCAATGGGCAGTTGTCTGCAATTGCCTCCAAGCTCGCATCAGTCACTTTCCTGCAGCCATCAAGATTGAGCATTTCTATGGTCTCACCATGAAGCCTAATCAAAGCCGAGACTGCTTCATCAGTGACATTAAGACAGTTGCTGAGATTGACTCTTCTGAGGCCCTCCTTGCAGCTCTCCAAGATGAAGAGAAGCCCGGCATCTGTTATTCCCCAAAGGCCCATGAAATCGACACGATGCAAGTTCGGGCACAATTTCCCCACAAGGGCAACACTAGCATTTCCAAATCCTGGGCAGTTCCGAATGGTCAGGGATCGGAGGGATTTGCAAGAAGAAAGTTCCTCCGTAAGAAATTCCTTAACTCCCATACACTTTGAGAGGGCCAGAGTCTTTAACCTTGCTCCACATTTGGAGAGCACACCAATACCTCCGATTTGAGAGACCTGGCTCAACTCCTCGAGATGCAGGCTCTCCAGAGAACTGGCAACTTTCACGAAACCCAACAAACCACTATCTGAGATGAGGCAACATCTCTGAATGCGCACTTGCTTCAAGTTTGAGCAACCCACCCCAAGGACCTCTAGGCCCACATCAGTGATCCCACATGAAATTATTGTCAAGCTTGACAGCCTCTTGAGACCCTGAGCATTCCCCATGACCCAGAAGCCCTTCTCAGTCGTGTTCTGGAGCCCATTAAGGATGAGACTCCTGACAGCCTGACCATAGTGCCCAACTACAGCGAGGGAAAGGTCTGTTACATTCAGCCCCTGAAGCCTGACCTTGCTGAGGACCGAAGATGCAGTGGACACTAAACTTGCAACCCCACGATCTCCAACAAGAGGGCAGTCCTTGATAGAGACAGACTGCAGCCGATGACAAAATCTCCCTATGGCTTCCAAGCCCTCATTCCCAATCCTCGAGCAAGACTCGAGGGTTAAAGCTGTCAAATTACGGCAGTTCCTCACGATGGCCATCAAACCTTTGCTGGAAAGGGAAGGGCATTGGCAAAGATCGAGCTTCTCCAGGGATCGGCACTCTCTAGCTGCTTCAAACAGACCCTCATCTTGGACAGATGAGATGTTCCACAAAGAGAGAGACCTGAGGGAAGGGCAGGCACGAGCTATACAGGATAGCCCAAGATCAGTGACCCCACGAGTTGAGTTGTTTGCACTGATAGAGAGTTTCTCCAAGCCTCCCTGGATGCAGATTCCTACAGCCACAGCAGCGAGTCTCACATCTGTGGCCTTCTTTCCTTCCAGGCACCTTCTAAGGTAACCATCGTCATCAGAGACTGAAGAAACTCTCTCATCCTCGGGCTTCTCAACCTCGTCCGCAGATAGGACGTTCCCTTTCAAGATTTCGGCTTTACGCATGCCACCAAAGAGAAAAAGCCAGCGCTTGGAGGCACAGGCACAGGAGCTCCTATCTCTGCCTCCAGGGATGCGTCTGAATACCTCGAAGAGGCATTCATCAGGAAGAACTTCAATGGAGGGCCTTTGATGTGGCTCATGCTCGTACTTCTTCTTAGCAACATTTGGAGAACAAAGAACACGGCCCCGCTTCTGAGGTGGATAGTAGACATCCATTGAGCAAACCCGGGCCAAGTCCATTGGATTTGTGCAAAAAGAACCCCCAGCGTAGAAATCATCACCACCTAGAAATGCAACCATCGGGAACTCAAATCAGCCAATCAGCCACAGACTACAATGAGAGTCTTGACAAGTGACACAGGAACAGGGAGATGGGAATCGGCGCCCTTCTCTTGACATGCTAATGATCCATCGATTAGTTTTCGCCTGTAAAAGAGGCAGATCTTAGCTAAGCATTTGAGATTCAGATTATAAGACGGACTCGGCGGCAAAGCATGCAAGGTACGATCAAGAACGATCAGATGACGTGTTGAGATATCTTCTAATTTCTAATAATATGGTTTTTTTATCTATGAATCTCATTACATATCCTAAAATCAAATTCAGAATGGCTCAATGATGGCGATTGGCGAAAGTAACAGGACCCCGAAATGAAAAAGAGGAGAACTTACCACAGTGATTAACCAGAGTCTGCATGGCTGCTCGGAAAACAGAAACTGTTCTCTCCAAACAGCAGTAGTAATAGTGAAGCCCAGGAACGAGATCAAGAAACAGACGATGGGACGCAGTAGGGATTCAGGGCTGCATGAATGCATTTACAAGGATGAGGTGTTATTTGAGTGCGTGTCGAAGAGAAGGTTGTGTTTTTAAAGCATTTGATCCGGAACCACAACCACTACCACTACCACTACCACTACCAGGTCGGGCAAAAATTAAGAGAGGAGAAGAGGAAGGTTTGAAATTTTCGGTGAGAGAGCTATGAATGTGTCGAGACGGGGAGTTATAGTGTGTGCAAGGAGACGGAAAGAAGAACGAGAGCTAGATGCAGGCCAGAGAGAGAGTGAAAAATTGGAAATGGCAATTTGGCCAAAGTGCAACGAATCCTTCATGAAAACCGGGCATTCATTCTGTGTCCATTCCAACCACCTCCGCGCACGGCAACTTCATCTTTCTTTTTCTTTTTCTTTTTAAAATATCAGACGAAGGCACGCCGCAACCTCATGTGACCGACCACCGATTATAAGAAATCTAATGGATTGCTAATCATCCGCATTAACTATATTTAAGCTGAAATTACGTCGTAAAGTCATTAATATAATATTATTTTATTAATACACTAAATAATCATTAATCGAATAACATGATTAACTCGACTAGTGTAAAATTTTGAGAGTATACCGTAAGAGGATTTTAGCCCTCCCCTCTTCCCTTCTTGATTCTCCTTAAAGAAATTTATTTAATATATACAATAAAAATCTAAATCTTTGTACGTAGAAGGTGATATGAAATGAAAAATATATATATATATATATGAAAAGTGTAGTTAACGATAATCAAATATCGGACCTCTTAATTTAAGTTGAGAATAAGAGTGATTATAACGAATCTTATTTCTCTGTCTTTTTGAATTTATTCGAGACCTTTCTCAATAAACATGAACCGCTTTTTCATGCAATATTGAATGCACTTGGGAAATGCTTTAATTCCATTGCCCATTCAATTTATTATAGATTCAATATGTTTCTTGCTAACGATTTCGATCGTCTCGCTGCATGCATATTATCAATCTATATATCCATCATATGCTCTTATAATATTAAATCCATTCATGTCTTGTGATTGGAATATTCCCTGCTCAATAAATATAGGAGTGCAGGCTGGCTGGCGGGCTGCGGTAGGTTGTAAGTAGTCTTGATCCCGCTTGCTCTTCTTCAAATGACAAGTGACAACAAGGTCGCATTAGAGTGGACAAAAATTAGGCAGAAAAATTGTACGATTAATGAAGGGTGCTGCTACTGCTAGCTGGCTACGAACGCCCGCGGACATATATACTTTGCAACAATTAATTTCTCCACTTGATCGGTGTGTAAGAGGAGACAGGAAATCGTCGGGATCCTAATTCAAATACTTTAATTGACTATATAAAAGCAAAGAAAAATAAAATATAGGGCTGGATTAGAAAAGTTAAGAGAGGGGAAGCGGGCTGCTGATCAAAGTGCTCTTCCTTTAATTTAATTTAGGCTCAGGAACTATTTGGTTATATATATATATATATACATACATATAGAGTCAGACAACTTCATTTATATCACCCACCAACTCGATCGTAGTTCGTACTTATTCATAATCAATTCATTAGATCCTTTGGCTTGGCTGGATGGAACTTAGTTAGAACATCTCTTTCTTTTTATTACGCCGTGCGGGGCATTAATGAACTGCTGAGAGAGAGAGAAGATAAGTTCTTTCCTCTTGTTTTAGGATAAGCAGCTAGAAATAATGAAAAACTAAGAAATTTATTTTTTATTCATTAAGTGTAATATAATAATCAAATTAATTTTTGTCCTCTTCTCTTCTCTTCTGCCACCTTAAATGAAAGTCAACCCGGGCGACCTCTAATTAAACACAATTTACTTCAGCACGGGTCAAAATTTGGCTGCAATTAGAAATGTGACCCACCCGTCACGGTACATCTCATTGTCCGCTGAAAACGAATTCCAATGATCCATTAATATGAGTAGGTTGAAACTTGAAATACTTTTAATATTTGATCCATTTAAGTAAATATTTTTAATTCGAGCATATATAATAGAGAAAATACATTTTTTTTTAGAAAAAGAATGAAATGATAATATTGATGATGATGATGATAGCAGGAGATACTGAAAATACATGGAGTATTCGTGGGTTCCCTTGTTCTAGACACCTTATCTGGGTGGGGGCTTTTATTATGCAATGAACTCGGAGAAAAACAAAAAAAAAAAAAAAAGAATTTCATTTTATTAAGTGTGAAATAATTAAAATGAAGTATCGCTTTCATTCGAGCATATAAGATCCATTGTATGGCGCCGCAATTGGACTGCGTCTGCCTCCGATGACTCAAATTGCAACCACAGAGAGAGAGAGAGAGAGAGAGAGAGACTCCATGCATATATACTCCAAATCCAGCCTAATATATTCATAATATCTTTATATAAACAGATTGCAATATGTAAGCCTAGATATGTGTATATGAATGTATGCAGTGAATTTGCCTTTACATTTGCTCATCATCTTCCTCTCTCTTTCAGCCTCTTTCTCCCAAAATCCCAAGAGGGGTTCGAGTTCGATGCTGGTGTCTGTCACAATGGGGTCGGGATACCTGGACCACAGTCCTCACCTAGAAACGGACACTGTCATCGCGGCTTGCTCGTACCCCCGAAAGTAAGAAGAGTCGATTTGCTAGCATGCATCCAACCCACATAAATAGATGCAAAATTTCCGCTTGACGAATTGGAACGAGCTTGGCTCGTATTCTATTTAAAAGTTAAGCTCCCCTTTATTTTATGATTCTTTTTCTTGTTATTAAGGATTCAAATTTATCGGGTCCAATCTAATTTTTGTATATATAAATGTACTAGCATATATAAGAAATCGCTCTAATATCATATAAAATTTTTATCGAATATATAAGAGATTAGGTCGCATCCACATAAAAATCTAAGTTTATAGGTAATAATACTTAATTTTTCTTATAAATCAAATTTTAATATATTAAACCGATCAATATGAGAATCATGCTTCAAGGGTTTTTTTCGCTTACTTGTTCTAATTAATTACTGATTTGATCCGCTGTAACGTTGACATAGTTAGCTTTCCAGAGATTGCCCATCTGCATAAAAGCTAATTAGTGCTTTATCTATGTGCACGCACTTAACACAGAAAGTTTGAGGATAGCAATGCAACTAGAAACCCCTCTTGAAATTGAATATATATTTCATAAGGATAAGGATGAATCTCCGCAGCAAACTGAACCCCCTATTCTCAAATCAAAAATTAGCAAAAGAAAAAAAGAACTCTCAATAAACAAATTGTACTTCCATTGATATTTCTTGGTCACCCGAGAACACCTTGTAATTAAGCAGTACAACATAGAGATTTCAAACTTGCTGAACATCTCCAGCTAAGATAATTAAATTGGTGTTTGAACTGGAATTAGCCATTCATTGCTTTGCTTTATGACCAAAACTGCAAATAAAAAAATTAATATTTTAGAAAATAAATGATAATCAGGAGGAGCTGGACCTTTTTTTCCTATGAATCTGCAGCAGCAGTAGCATAACTCTCTCTTTTTAAAGTGTAAAACAACCACTAGGCTAAGTCTGTTGATATACATGCATGCATCATCACCATTGCGCAAGGGCCCAGTGGCAGTCGGATGAAAGAGAATAATAAATACATACATAGATACTAGTCTACTTAATTATAAGTATACTTAAAGTCGCCTGTGGAGTACATATTGAAGTAATTCTCGCTCATTGACATCCACTTTCGGTTCCCAGTAGCCCACTTAATTATTATAAGTATAGAGTTACAGATCCGTTAGTGTTTATTCGGCTCGATGTATCTTTCGATTATTGCTTGGTGTTTCTTGACGATCTCTGCTACAATTGCTTACCTTCATTTTGATTGTTAGCTTCACCATACAGAATGTAATGTTGCTTGCGAGTTATAAAGGAAAAGCTAGTATTTTTCACCATGAATTAATTGTCCTCAAGATTAGTAATTCATGGTAACCTTGGTTTGATCTTATAATTAGAGCTTTTGATTACCAGAAGGGAAAATAGATAAAGAAAAAAGAGAGTCATATCAATAGGGGAGCCCACCAAGATCTCCAATGATTCCTCTAACAAAAGGAGTCATATCATAGCCATAGGGAACTTGAAGGAATTAAACTGCAGGGAATTATTCCACGTAGACATAGAAGAGCGGTTCATGCATGCATATGTGGAAAGTTAGGCAAAATGATACAAAAAAATCTATTATAGGATATGTAGGTGTCCCATTGACCACGTAACACTTGTTGTTGGTCTGGCCTCCTTATAATATTTTGTTATTACAAAGGGGCAAGGGCAGCAAACAATAGGAATATCAAAGCTAGTCTTGACACACAAACACACACACACATATTTAAGGCCATTCCCCTATACACGTTTTGGATGACGATTATAGAAATTGCATTGTGCCTGCGGTATGGATTAATATTATTGATTCCATCTTCCCATGTACATATTTGTTCAATGAATCCTAATGGGTAGGGGTGTGTACGCGTATTGGATACCTGTGCACACCCCTATTGATGGGTCCTCGAGATACTTCCGCAATGGGTCTTTGGCATGGTGTATGGAATTTGGGTTCTTTCAAGCTCCAATAGATCCATTAGTGGTTTCAAGACCTTACAAGGAAGTCAAGTCCAAGGATAGTGGACAAGTTCGAACATCTGATATTTAAATTAATAAAAGGTATTAAAGTTAAAGGGGTAAGACGGGTAAGTGAATAGAGCTGATGATGAGTGTGGGGTATTCACAAGCATTTACCTGTGTGGAGACTGAAGTGATGTACTGTGGTGTGGTGTCATAGTATCGTAGGACTTAAATCAGCAACCTTGCCATGAGGCGGATTGGGGGTATGTATGAAGTTGATTGCCAGAGTCAGCTGTCTGGACGACCTCATGGGGTTCGGGTTAGCATCCAACTAAGAGTTGATATGGTGTAGGAAGGCAGTGTTGCCGGTGGCCATATATCAAATATCTTGTATTTTTTCAATGTGTAATTCAGTAGTAGCGAGCATGCAATAGGGATATAATTTATGCCATATATATGTATGTATATGTATACATTTAATGAACGGTTGGATTTTTGCTAATGTTGAAAGCCATGGGACGTACGTAACAGAACATGGATCTCAATGCTAGCTATGTCATTAGAGAATTGTCTATTGATTCTCTGCCGTAAGCGGTAGTTAGCCAGAGGAAGAGTTACTCTGTGGGTGTGTGAACTCGGGATGAGATGAGCATTGAGCATAAACACGATGCTATTGGTTAACCATCTATTTTTCTTTTGTTTGTTTTTTTCAATAGAAAAAAGAAAAAGGAAAGGATACATCAATTTGGGAGGCTCAGGTCAGGTCGTCCATTGTAATTTCCATTCCTTTTGAGTCTTAGATGACCGACTGGTTCTTTTCAATTCCTGGGTTTGGTTATCTAGTGGGGGCATCCATCTTCAAACGAGTAATTTTTGTATACTCCTATGGCTCTGCTGTGCTGTGCTTTGCTTTGCTTTGCTGTGAAACAGATCGTCGCTGAGTAGTACTTTTGTCAATTCCAGTACCTAGAGAGTGACCGTAGTGGGAAAGCACTGATTGCTGAATTTATTGGCAAAGTTGACATTTTCATTTACAAGAAGCATTCATGGATTGCTAGGGCCTCTACTTTGGGAGCTCTTAATGCTTACAAAGTTGACATTTTCATTTACAAGAAGCATTCATGGATTGCTAGGGCCTCTACTTTGGGAGCTCTTAATGCTTACAAAAATCCAGAAAAAGCAGTTTTATAGGTGTTGTTTGTACCATGTTCGTAAATTAGTTATTCTTTAAGTCTCTGTCTTATGTTTGATATGAAAAGGCCAGAGAGATGATACGTCTACATGGGGAGATGCAGTTTCCTGGAAGTTGAATTCGGAAAATAAACTTTTTAGTGTAACTTTAGGCATTTTAATGAACATGCTTAATTAGAAAGCTATTCTCTTAAAATCACTGAAATTCTTGTTGCACAGGTCGATGAAAATGTGTTCTATAAAAGAACAGGGGAAGGTAGAATGATTGAATCGGCATACCACCCAAAAAAATGACTCAGTTGTAGTGCATATTCAACATTTGGGTGTGCTGGTTCATTATGATAATCAGACCCTCACAGAAAGTCGGTTAATACTCGTCTCGATAATCTGACACTTGGATCGACAGTTTTCCTCTTTACATGTCTAGAAGTGACTACTTATGATGGGTAATATACACTTGCCAAAAGTTTCAGTTAGATTAAATCAGAGAAGAGAAGCCAGGATTTCCGTTCACCCTTCAAGATTGTGTAAAGCCAGAAAGAAATGGACTTTACGTTTAAAAAGGGAAAGTGGAAAGTTAGAAGGTATAATCTTACATGTAGATTTACAAGGACAAGCGGTAGGAAGATGTATCCGGACTCAATTCAGTGGCTACTTGGAGAAGGTGGTCAACATTGATATCTGTAGGGTAGTGTTGTAACAGTTTGAGGTTGGCAATAAAATCACCACACAGTAGCCGTCCCTTGAGGCACAACAGCATCGCACAACAGACTCGTAAAAGCATGTCCTGTAAAAAAAAGGTTAAAGCACTAGTTTGGGAGAGATTGATGAACTCATTTACCAACTACCAAGAATAATTCAAAGATATCAATCATAGTGCACAACAGAAGGTCGAGAAAAACCGAATGTGAACCTGAACTCCAAAAGGGTTGCTTAAAAGAGAATCCCATATTCTCAAGATGGTTTGGAAGCTGAATTCTTGAGTGAGTAGCAGTGTGATCCATCTGAATGCATAGAACTGGGGCTTAACCTGCCAATTAAGTAATAGAAATTTCAATGTTGAAGAACATTCTGTGGTTTCAAGCAATATATTATATGCTGTGAGGAAAGTATGGTTGGATCCGATACCACTGTCAACAACTAACTAGTGATATATTTACTCCAACACGTACCTTGTTTGTGTACTCAAGATGCCGCCACAGTTCCTCATCATTTTCTTTCAAGAGCTCTGACAAGCGTGCAAGGGTCGAAAGAATTCCGCCAATACTATTGTCCAGCTGTTGGCAAAAATGGTCCACCGAGTCGCTCAACAGCCTAACAAAACATGAGAAGCTGTCCGCCTCTGCATTTGCCTGATCCCAAGTATTTGAGATTACTGTGTTAATCGTGGCAGTCTGTTGATCTTGGCAATTTCCCATGAGAAAGAAAATCTAGTGGAAAGTGATCTTACAGCATTTTTTTCATTGGGGTCGATGCTAAATATGTAGTATATTGGTGCCAGGACCTCGTTCATTCCTTGAACGTATCGAATGGCAGGATTGAGCTTGGCGAACAGGAGAAGTATATTTTTCATTGATTCCTACATGTAAAGGTATTATTTTTACTGAGTTCAAGTGCAGTATATCTTAATGCTAGACAATTGAAGAAGGAAAAAGATGCAGTTTTTACCCGATGCTTTTGGCTGCTCTCGGTCTTCCCTGAAAAGAATTTCATGTCTGGGTGTGTTCGCTGCAGATCCCGGTCTATCTGTTCTACAATCTCTGTGTACTAGAAAGTAGCTACTCATAGACGCATTGGTTGCAGGCATAAGACAGAGTATAATATACATTCACACTGCTTCCTCTTACCTGGAAAAACTGGCTCCATGCACTAGCTTTACCTACACTGAGGGGATGATCTTCAGGAGAAATTTCGTGCCGTTGGAGTGGTCCATCAGTAGTATCAGTCCCCACTTCCATCTCAGCCGGAGTCACCTTTTCACCCTGTCTATGTGCAAAGTCCGACCATCTAAAGTCAAGATCTTTTAGCTGTTTTAAAATGGTATTGAGATTATGGGCACTGAAGAGAGTGGCTTACAGGACTTGAAAGTAGCTCTTCTTTCAGCTTGGCATACTTGGATCGGTTCTCAGCTAACTCCTTCTCCCACAGATCACGAGAAGGGGGAAGGTAACCCAGAAGTAGCTGCAAGACAGAACATCAATGACAATCCATTTACGTACCCACTTGGCTTAGAAATATACAAATCGTATCTTCTCTTTGTCAAAATCGGTTCATGTATAACTGAGAAATGAAGTTCTTCTTTTAACCTTCCAAATTGTCGCCCGCAAGCCTCCTCCATCAGGAAGCCCTTTATTGGCAATTCTTTGCAGTTTTTCCAGATTAATTTCAGGCTGAGAAAGCTACACCAAGAGAAGGAGAAGTTAAATCAGCATCAGCCGCATGCTCCTATTGTAATGCTGCATCGCTCCAAGGGAATGAGGGAGGATTGCTACTCGACAAGCCTAAATGAAGCTTAGCTTCAGTGCTCAACAAAGTTTTCCGCTGGGAGCATAAATCATATGCAGAAGCTTAGGAACTCCAAAGTTCAATCATTTGTGACTTTTGTTGGTGCATTGCAACATAAAACTCCTCTCTTGTTCAATTAATACTATGAACCAAAGAAGAGCTCAAAACTGACATCCCAGAAACTTAAGAAAATCGACAAAAGAGCATCCCTCAATGCACCTGATGAGACATAGGAATAGCATCTACAACTATTAGCCCAGCCGCCAGAAGTGCTCATAACTGAGACATTACTCTACTCTACCCAGAGTAACTCCCCGTTAATGTCTACCTGCTAAAATTCCTAATGCTGTAGTATATGACATTCTGGATCATAGTTTCCGAGCTTATTGTAGAAGAAATATTGAGCAAAAACAGATTATCACTGGACTGATATTTCATCACTAACCTCATACTCAAGATCAGACCTCTTCTCATCAGCGGCTATGACCTCCGCTGCGGTAACCTGGCCATGCCCATCCCTGGCGGGTCTCAACAGACGGCTCCTCAAATCCGAATCCACTGCCTTGGGTTTCTCATCATCAAAATCACTCACAGTCACCGGTTCCACGTAACCGAGCCCGTTGGGCTCGAAGGCCTTGAGCTCTTCACCCGATTCTAGCTCAGAAAGTGACCCGCCATTCTCAGATTCCTTGAGATCAAAGCCTGCCACTAGGCTCCCCAGCATGTCGGGGAAGACCTTGCGGGGCTTGTCAGGGATCTTGTGCTTTCCCTTGGGCATTAAGCAGCGCTTGATTTCAGTGCGACTTTTAATTGCATTGGAGGTGTCCGGAGTAGCCAATCATGAAGACCAGGAAACATCATTTTTTTCATCTCTCAGGCTCTGGTGTTTCTAAACTGGGGAATGGATTGAGGCGGTGAATGTTGGGTTGGAGCTTTGGGACCGGTAGTTAACGGTTGAACGGTAGTTGCTTGCTCCCAAGCCATGATCAATCTTTAATTGGCTTAAATATTCATATTCATTGTATGGCCAGGCAGTGCTTCCCATTTCCCGATTCCAAATATATCTTCGCCGACTGAGCCCATTTTCAAGCCCAACGAAAAGCAGGTGCAGGTAATAAAAGGGCTTCTAAGATTTTTGGGCCCCATCATTTTCTCATTATAGGAACAGAAAAATGAGCCCGATCGTTAAAACTTTCCAAGATCTACACCATTCAATTGAGCCCCAAAAATCATATCTCAGCCATTAAATTGTTAATTCATCAACACGAAACGACTTGACGATAAGCCAACAGAAATAATCAATCAGCAGAACCTGTCGACATATTTATTAAGAAACTTATAAAAGCTATGCAATTAAAATAAATAAATAAATAAGCTGATCATAGGCACTGGTATTACTTATTTCAGGGTGGCTTGGAAAGCTCTGCTGTCATAGTATAGGTTAAGATGAGTACGTTATCTACTTTGTATATAGGTATTCATTTGTTGAGGATAAGAGTGATAGATGTTATGGAATTCTTTTTTTTTTTTTGGAAAACTATTTTTCAAGACAAAGAAAGATCAAAATCTAGGTCGCGCATAAGTATGATCATGTGATTGTACTCCGCATCTCAATTTCCGATGATTTATGTAAGAGAATTTGGAGCCAAAATGTTTAGTGTTGGACTTGACATGTTGTCATGCAGATGCTAGCTAGTATCTAAATTGATAAGTTTGCTCGCCTTGTGAGTCGAGCTGAGTCGAACAAAGTCAAGCTGAGCCGTGAGTATAAACAATTCAATTACCGGCTGTAACACTCAATGAATCTCTGAAAATCTAGCTTTTGAATTTTAAAATACGGACCACTGTTCGAATCGATTATTTTAATAGTAACACTGATAGAATAAGAGATAAAATCTGACTTCCAGATACTTGACAGTTCACTCGTAAGCAGACAAGATCAAGACAAAAGAGAAAACACACATTCCCATATTCCCCACCGTAAAGGAGGGATCGGGAGGGAGGGGAGGGGAGGGCATGACGGCAACACCGGTGCAGTGGAGGGCGCGGCGGAAGTTGTGATGATCGGGAAAGTGGACAGAGGAGGGAAGAATATACCCCAAGGCAAAGGCATATCCGGATTTTTTTTATGATGGAAGATGGATGGCTTTGAGTTAGTTGAGTTGAGTGGCTGTCCAAGAAAAAAGAAATATTCTCCATATGTTGTGTGTTTCCGAATTTGCCCTTGCTTTGACCTCGAAGGAAGGCAGGAATTAGGATAAGTCTTGTCGTGTAATAATAAATACGCGTATCACCCAGGTTGAATACCATTTCTAATTAGATTAGATTTTATTGAGAAATTAATCCTATATCGGATAAATAGATAATTGAAATTTAGTTTATAAGAAAGCAGATATCAACTTTTTATCAGTTTAAACTTTTGAGATAAATAGGAATATTTTCGTGAAACCTTGAGCAGGCATAGTTATGACTATGAATATGCTCATGATGATCGATGGGTCAACCGACTACCACATCAGATGCATGAAACGTTGAAGTCGGGTTAATTTCCATATGATTAGAACTGGAAGCAAGCGCAGATACTAATACTACCGAATAATGCACGAAATATCTTTTGCAGTCCAGTCAGTCCCCCATCCCCACTCCCATCTGCCCTCCCTGTCCCTGGGCTAGAATGGACGTTTCTTCTGCTCAGAGAGAGGAGTGGAAGATGTGGCTAACTACTCAGCTCATTCACGTTGGCTACCCACAACCGACGACGGCTAACCCCCTTTATGTGATTTGTCAAAAAAAAAAAGCCAAAAAATGAAAAAAAGAAAGATTTTTTATTTTTAAAAAAGGAATATATACGTTCGCTAGTTAATCGTGTAGATAAATAAAATTTGCAGGCGGAGAGAGAGAGAGAGATATTCTTATATTCTCCGACACAAAAAAATAAAAATAAAAAACTTAATAATAATAACTACTACTAATGGAAACGGATGGATATTCCAAGCTGCAACCTACGAATATTCCCGCCCCCTGTTTTGTTCCGCTCCGTTAAATTCTCCTCGCCTTTCCGGCTCTTGCTTTACCCTCTCCTCCTACATCAAGCTCTTCCCAAGCCCGTAACTTTCCCTCGGATCTCTCCCTGAATTTTCATAGCAATGAAGTTCGGCAAGAGCCTCAGCAACCAGATCGAGGAGACGTTGCCCGAGTGGCGCGACAAGTTCTTGTCCTACAAGGATCTCAAGAAAAAGCTGAAGTCGATCGATCCCAAGGCCGGCTCCGAGAGGCCTTCCAAGCGTCCGAGGACTGACGCCGACGGTGCGGACGGGATGACGGACGAGGAGGTTGAGTTCATCAGGCTTTTGGAGGACGAGATTGAGAAGTTCAACTCCTTCTTCGTCGAGAAGGAGGAGGAGTACGTCATCCGAATGAAGGTATGGTCTTCGTATCATGCCTCCGGAATCGCTATCTGTTTGCTTTCTCCTCGATCTTTCGCGTCAGACACGCAAAAAAAATTGTCAACTTTGTTGCTGCATCATTTCTAGAATGGCTCGATATGCATATGGTTTCGGTCTATGAGGCTCAAAGTTAGTGACCCGAGGTTAATTGCAAAAAAAATTGAACGAGTTCTGAGCTCCAGATCTCAGGCGACGCTGTTTAGACAGACTGGCAGGGTGTATTTATTATGGTTCTGGCTATATCATCAATCCCCGTGGCTATGATCACTTTTCCGTCTGTCAGTCGGCTGCTAGGAATTGGATGATGAATGGGCTGTTATTTTCGGATCTTAAGCAATGATCTTTGAACGAGAGCAGATTTATCTATTTCGTGATCACAAGGACCTGATACCTGTTTTCGTGTAAAGTTTGGCTAGTGGATGCAAAATACGAAAGATGACGCATTGAGGAAAACGGTTTTTGAGATAGGGGTTCCAAATTCGATCTTGATGAAATTGTTTGGAGTACCTCGGTAGGAGGTATTTGTGTTCCTGGGAGCTTTTTTACCATTCAGACATGGACTAGGACGGGAGAATCTGATCTAGAGGCTTCCTTCTGGCCACTGAATTGAATTAATCTTCCATAGGTTTGCCTTTTTATGAATCAAAAAAGAAAAAAAAGGTTTTGGCTGCTTTGATTTCTCTGTCTCCAACCAAAACCATTGTCAGTTCCAGTTAGATTTAGGCAAGGATTGATGGTAAGGTAGAACTAAGAGAATCCCCTGAGCAAGTTAAATGACCTGTTTCTTCACTCTGCTGTTGGTGCAGCTGTTACAAGATGGGATTTCAAAGTCGAAGAATTCTGATGAAGATATTCTAAAGATAAAGAAAGAGATTGTGGACTTTCACGGAGAGATGGTCTTGTTAGAGAACTATAGTGCCCTCAACTACACAGGTAATAAACCTCCACTTCCATGGTACTTCCTGTGAATCCTAGTTTCTTGTATCAGTCCTCAACTTGACTGAATGCTTGTAATATTCTGAGGATGTTTCTAAACTGCCTTTGATCAGTTGGTGGTCTCAATATGTTGCACTGCATTGTGGTAAATCAGCAGTTACATGAGACGCCAAGCGTAGTCTGTTCATTTGCTTCATAAATATGTTCCATTAATTCATTCAGTGATTTGTTTGTTGCTTCAGGACTTGTGAAAATACTTAAGAAGTATGACAAAAGAACCGGAGCACTGATCCGCTTGCCCTTCATTCAGAGGGTGTTGCAGCAGCCATTCTTCTCCACTGACTTGCTCTACAAGCTTGTGAAAGAGTGTGAGCCAATGCTAGATGGACTTTTCCCCAAGCATGTTAACAAAGAAGACCCATCTTTGATGGTGGAGACTGCAATAGAACCTCCTAACAATGTGGGAGATGAGGGTTCTGATCCTACAGCTTCTGCCACTGCCTCGTCCTCTTCTTCCAAAGATTCTTCTGTTCCCCTCAGAGCGCCCACAGAACTTGCTGAGATAAAGCTCATGGAGAGCTTATATATGAAGAGCACGGTTTCAGCACTTCGAGCTTTGAAGGAGATCAGGAGTGGCAGCTCTACTGTTAGCATGTTCTCGTTGCCGCCACTCCAGACCAGTGGATTGGAAGAGTCATGTAAGAAGATCCCGATTCTGGAGCAGGCAGCAAAGTAGTGTTTGTTTCTTTTAACCTTCTTTTTTTGTATATTACTTCATGATTGATCTACTGTGTTCTAATACGTTTCCTAAGTATTAGACATTATCATCTCTGACACAGAACTAGATTTTATATGCTGGGGGGAGAACCTTTACTACAGGCTGCATCAAACCCAACTTGTAATGGTCTTATGAAGTGAATCTGCAAAACTTTTGAGATCTCAGTGGTAAATGGCCAGAGAGCAGAAATTCCAGCTGGTGCAAACTTACAACTTATGCAGTACTCTTTTGTGCTCCCAAACATCAGCTGCAAAGTTTGCTGCCTTAATTTTTGATACATCAGATTAAATGCAAGCCTCGGTAGTTATAATGACTCGTTCAAGTGTAGAAGATGATGCAACGATCTTCTGGATGATGCAGTATCTGTCAGTGTAGAAGATCACTCATCTTTCTTGAGTGATCTAAACTATGATATGATGATAAAGTATTCTATGTGTTCTTGTATCACATATCTAATTGAGAACTTCCCTGCAGGATGATGAAATTGGATTCTTCTGCAAGTTTATAACATAATATTGTGCTGTGTCTGCTGTAAGACATAAGGTGGCATACACATTTGCTGCTGTTTGAATTGATTGCATTCTCATTATTTCTGCAGACGGAGAGTAAAAGAGTAGGACTTTGCTGTTTGATCTTGGGCTGTCTCGTGTGGTCATTTCTCACCAATGATGCTGTTGCCGAACCCTGTAGTACTACTATGACGAAATCGTGCGTCCAAATTGAGGGGGTCACTTATTTGATGTCGAGGCAGTTAATTATAAGATATTAAACTACCGCGAACCACAATCATTCCTTAAATCTCTCAATTAAATCATAGGTAACAAAATAATTCTTTTCGTTAATTTTTTTTTCCAGGTGAACTTTTTGTTAATTGTTAGTAGGCAAGTTGCCTGGCATCTCAACTAGTCCACCTCTTTGAGCTAGTTGAATTTGGGTCATCGAAGCTCAACACATGAGATCTTCGGGAATAACCCACTTGGCATGAGCGAAAAAGACTCTGGATGTTAGTGTGTGTGGAGTTTTCTTTTCCCCCCAATTCCCGGAACTCTTATTGTGTTTTCTAATTGAGGGATTTGTATGAAAGTGTTTTTGATTTCCTTTGTCCTCTGGACTGTACCTTTCCATTTTCCTTCCACGGAACTGAGCGGGAAGTGTTGAATAGGATTGGTCTCCACCACAAGACCTCCTACGCTCACGCCACAGAAGCCAGAGCCTCCTGTTCCTCTTCTCTCGTTTGATTCTCCTTTCCCAAGTAAATTTTTTATTGATAAGGAAAGGTCACCACATCTTACCTCCATGAAAACTCCCCCATGACAAGCCCATTAACATACCTCGGCTTCATGCCTTGATGGAGATATAAATAAAACATTAGAAAAAACAAACTTAGTACCTATTTTCTGAGTTTTATTATTGATTCGCAAACGTCGGTTTTCCTCGGAAGATTGCTCGACATCCTTGTTAGTTAAAGACTTGAAAGCCTTCAAGCGTAGAGACCTGTGAGTGAGTTGCCTACGGCCTCCCTCCCTCCCTCCCGACCCCACGTTGTCGCCGGAAAACTTCAGTATTAACATCCTCCGCCATGGCTTCTCTGACCCCGGTTTCCCAATCAAAATCACCTTTTTGCAACACCCCCATGATGAAATCCCCTCCTCAGATGTTCCTTACCTTCTCCAACCCTAATTTTATGTTTAATTCTGGGCCAAAACTGAGATTTGAAGCTCCTAGTAAAATTTCTCGAATGCCCAGGAGGCCTTTTGCGGTCACGGCAACCACTGTTGAGAAGCGCAGGAAGAGGTATCCAGGTCAACCGATTTTTTGAGCGTTCGGGTTTATTTATGGAATGAAACAACTCAAAGCATGGGTTTAGCTTATTAATACGTTCCACAATGAACCACTTAAATACATTTTGAATACAGTTGATTTTTTTTGTTACCGACAAAAACTCGTGCTCAAAAAGGCGAAAGGATTTGTAGAGGAGATGAGGTTTGTGGCCATGAAATTGCATATGAGAGCAGGCAAAGGAGGGAGAAAAAGAAGTTAAGGAGCCTGAGGAGAGGCCAGTGGCCAAATGGGAGCCCACTGTAGAAGGGTACTTGAGGTTTCTTGTGGACAGCAAGTTGGTATATGACACGCTTGAGAAGATAGTTGAGAAGGCCTCTATTCCTTATTGTGAGTCCAAATATTGTCTCTCAAGATGATCTTTTTCTTTTTTGCCCCTTTTGTTTTCGTTTAAGTTGGTTTGCCTTTTGTTGAATTTTCAAATCTGAAATTTCTGAAATTCAGTTCAGACCCGCATAAGACAATATGATAGGGTAGGCATGTACGGAGTTATACTTGGAGATGGAAGTCTTCTTTCATTTCTCGAAGTTCTTTGAGAGTCTTACCATGCATCTAGCTGCATCTGATTAGAGACTAGGACAATACGCATTTGCATATTTAGTTACATTTTGGAACTTGCCTTCACTTAGTTGTACTTGATTGAACAGCTATTTGAATTGGCAATATACGAAACTTGGTTGCTGTGGATTTGGCTTCCGTGAGCAGAAAATATGGGAGAAATGTCCACTTTTAGATAAATGAACACCGCATACTGCATTACTTTATTCAATAACTTTCTGAGACATTATGTAATTTGGATATGTGTTTTCTTATTATTTGGGTCACTCTGAGTCTGGAACATTAAGAGTTTGTACTTCTCTGATTCTAGATGCTGAATTTAGAAATACGGGCTTGGAGAGGTCAGATAAATTGGCGAAAGATCTGGAGTGGTTCAAAGAGGAAGGCTACACGATCCCAGAACCTTCAGAACCTGGCCTTTCATATGCTCATTATCTCGAAGAGTTATCAGAGAATGATGCTCAAGCTTTTATTGGTCACTTTTACAATGTGTACTTTGCCCATAGTGGTGGTGGTCGAATGATAGGCAAGAAGGTAATGCTATATAACATGAATTTCAGAAGTTGCTGGTTTTTGCTCATCTTTCGTGTTGTAGGCTGTCCTACGTTGGAGTTGGACAGTCTGCAATGCGACTTATCATTCCCATTCCTCCCTTGGACTCTTGAAAATGCATTATAAATTCTCATTATATTGCCCAACTTGTAGCTTTTCTATAATACAATTTGAATGCGTGAGGAATGAGGAATCCATTGTTACATTACTCTCTCTGCAAGATATTGCTTTAATAGTGATCTCTGTCATAATTCAAGAGACTACTAAACTATATAACCAGAGGGGTTTGTGAAATGCATTGATTAATTGGTGCAGTGGTTGTACCTTCATTGTTTTTCTCATATTTGAGTATTGGTATGTATTAAAAGGATTGATCTTTGAAAAGAAATTCTAATTAATCAACGCATAGAAACTTATTTAAAATTATTGTTTGTTAAAGCTGCTGTAGACGAAAGGTGAAATTTCTTTAAGATTGCTTTCACTGTTCATGGCCTAGGTGGCAGAAATGTTACTTGACAAGAAGAAGCTGGAATTTTATCAGTGGGATGGTTACCTTTCCCAACTTCTGCAGAATGTGAGAGAGAAGCTAAATAAAGTTGCCGAAGTAAGTTTCATGTTATTTTCTTCCATGTCTGAACTTCGAATAATAGTTAGTACATTTAAACTATTCCTTCAGCTTTACACTTACCAAAAAAAAAAAACTATTCCTTCAGCTAACTTTGAGTTTGCATATGGTTTGATTGATCAGAGTTGGACCAGAGAGGAAAAGAACCATTGCTTGGAAGAAACTGAGAAGTCATTCAAGTATTCGGGACACATACTTCGTTTGATATTGTCATGACAATACCTCAGATGCCTTGCCTGTGCTCTGTAATTAATAATGCAAGCCTTGTCGATATCTATTCTGTTTGTACTTGTGACTTTCTCAGCAATTTCAAGTTTTACTAAAGAAGAATTTCACTTGTGACAAGCCTGTACATTTTCTTTATTTGTACAGCTTTTTTTTTTTCCATGTCTTCAGATCAGCTCAGAAAAATTATATGGCCTGCAACTTGTGAATATATTGTTCCATGTATTCTGAACAGGTGGATGATGGCATCTTTGTAATTGATATCACGTAAGTACTTAATAAGCAGAAGAAATGAAATGGGCAATCAAGCTCACCATATACTAGCAGTAACTAGTTCTGTTCTTTCATATTGCTAATATGTACAATGAAGTTGGGATGTTTGTTTGTTAGACGTTAGCGAAAATTATAGCCTGATGTTAAATGGGAAACTTGGCTGAGAGTAGTTATTCTTGATTCACTGAATCCATTTGAGAAGTGCTGGCAGCTGAAGTGTTATTGTCGCTGCCAGGTTACAATCCGTGCCGTGGTAGATGCAGCCAGCTATTCTGACCATAAATACTAAAACTTGTGTTTTGAAAGTCTGATCGTTGCTGGGCCTCTTTATTTAAGCTTGGTTTTAGCCTGGCGGATGACTTCATGGTCTAGTTGCCGATTTCTGCACTTTCAAGAGAGTTATGTCTGTCAACTTGCAATTGTTTTTCTTCCCTCCAGTTCAAAATCCTTTTCCCCAAGCCCTTTTTTTTTTTTTTAATTTACCGTTAGTGGTTTTTCTTGAAAGGGAGCTGACATCCAGTAGTTGCATTCATGTCTAAGATTTTGCTTAACTGGATGAAAATAAAGCATGATGGCCCTGCAGTAATCTCTTCTCCAAATTCATATCGAGTGGGGCCTCCTCTATCGTACACAGATAATACAATATTTGCCCCCTTTTTTGGTCTTTGCTCATCAGTCTTCAATCCAATGTGACTTCGGTCTGTACTTCTCAATGATGAGAAATTTATGATGTTGGAAGAGGAAAATGGTCGTGGATCTTGTGTGTCTTCTTGCCATCAATGTTTTTATACACACACACACACACACTATTATATTGGGAACGTTGAATAGTTTCATTGTACTTTTTTTTTCCCATATGTTTCATCTATTCTAATATACATATTAACTGTTACGACATATATTTGCTTTATAAATTTCTCAGCTACATAAACATAGCAGGAATTTTCTTTTATTGTATAGATGAGATGATCAACAAATTGCATTGACAATCTGCAACAAGCTAGAGGCCTCCTGGGAGATTTACGAATGCAGGCTTGTAAAGAATAAAAATGAAATTTGTGGGCAGGATAGTGATAGAAAGTGCCTGCCATCACAGGGCGAGAACCGGTAACAATAGGATCTTACCATAGCTTTCCTGCCAAACAGTGCCCAGCCAGATGACTATAGCATTTAGCAAAGTCTACGATTCACAGATAAGCTGAATTGTCACAATAAAAGAACGGAACAAATGGCAGCAAAAGAAGATCATAATTTTCTTTTCCTTGGAAGTAGTCAGTCAAAATCTCAGTGTCATCATTTAGAAGATCAAGAAAACCTGCAACATTCTGGTACATTTCTAATCATCGGGCATGCTCATGAATCCACCAATAAAGCCAGCTCCATTGCAGCTTCCGCACAAAATCTCCCTTTTTCCTCTGCATGAGAAAATAGAAGACTATTATTAATTCGATGAGATAGACACAGCATTTTATTTCCCTCATTGCAAACGTATCAAAGAGGGAAGAGAATAGCGTGACAATTTATAAAAAACCTAATTGTAACAAAGACGGATGTGGAGAAGAAGAACCTGCAAAGCCAACACAGACCACCCGCCTTAAATTGCCCATTGAAGTGGTCGACAGAATTTACTCCAGTACCTTGGCACTGGCTACACAGCTTGACACCTGATTGACATATCAATGACAAGAGGGATAACAGGTTTTTAGCTGTTATGTAAGAGTATAGAGTAAGTAGACTTCAATGCATCATGTTGCATGAGTTTTCTATTGATCTTGCAGAGAAAAATGTGATGTAATGACTCAGAAACGAATTAATTTAGTGGGCAAATACTGACAGAAGATGGATGCTAATAAATCCAACAAAGACCTACCTATTATTAATCTTGCCAATACATTGCATACTTTGAATACTAGAGGACGTCTGGCAAGAAAATAATCAGCTACCTTTTGATACTTATTTGTGATTTTAGCTTTAACAGTATTCTGTTCCTTAATGGGAAAAGGGAAAAATGAAAAAGATTTTTACTTCCCGACGAAACCATCCTTTTGCCACGGGTGAGGGCAAGTAGAAGAAATTTTCATGACACTGGGAACGAGGAGAATACTGGAACATTGACAAAATGGAGAAGCAAAGTACTCTATGGTGAGTATTCATACCATTCCCATCGCAATCAGAGCAAACAATGCTGTTCGGTTTGGTACCTTGACTCTTCTCCGTAGCCTATGAAACACGGGTAAGCGTGAGAAATGAGAGAAACGAATTCCATGGAAAAAATCGGACCGCGTACATTCAATCAGCAGCTCTCAACTTCATTTAATAATGCTTCCCAAATCTTATGAACTGGCAACTTGCTTCATTTTACCATCATCTTCTACTACAAACCAATCAATCAAGCTCATCAATGACTATGGGCTCTATATTATTTCAACTATTCCGTAAAAACCCTTGAAGAGGAAGTGTAGAAGTTCTTCCTAACACTGAAATCTACAATCAAGTTTGTAGACAAGAAATGGGATGAGCTCAAATACTTACCTTCACTTCCAGAGACTGAAATCTTGCATTCCCGGCGTTCCCAAAGGCATCATTCATCCTGAGAACCCTTCCGGCAACCGAGTTTCCCACAATTATCCCTAGAGAGATAGAGAGAGGTGGGGGCACAAGAAAGTACGCAGAAGCGGTCCATAAGTTAGTAAACAACTCCAAAGGCACAAATTTTCGCTGAGAAGGGAAGTTAAAGAACCTGATTTAGCTGGAGTTTTTGGTAGACAAGCAGGTGCATAGCACAGAGAATTCGCCATTGAAAGACGATAAAGATTCTTCGAGTAAGCGAAGTGGGCTCCGTGTAATTCTTCGGTCGCAGCGCAGGCAATTGCCAGAAGTGAAGAAATACCACGCACGCCCACTGATGATAAGGCTGGCTATCACCCCCTGTTTTTCTTCTGGGTAAGGCTGTGCCCAATGACCAATTTACCCTTAAAGAATGATGCTTGCGACCGCTTTGCTTCCCATAAAACGTCGCCGTGTGCCGTTTGACTATGAGCACTTTGGAATGGAATGGACAGGCAAGAAAAGAATGGTCGTTCCCAGTGCATCGATAAGATGAATAGCCTTCAAATACAAGGTAGTAAAGGAAGAGAGTTGCATGACAGGAAAAGGTTAACACCCCAAGCAAAAAGAAAAAAAATCTTCATGCTCCACAACATATTCTTGCCTGTGTTAATAGCCAGTGGAATATTCCTTCAGTAGACTGGTGAGTTGGGCCATCTACCCTTTCTAGTAAAGCCAATTCATCTGCTGCCTCAACTAGAGAATAATAGATGGCTAGGAGAGATGATAAAAGATTACTGGCATGCCATAAGCCAATCATAACGTGAGAAAACGCTGCCAATGCCATGCCTAATTCAAAATCCCTGGCTCCAAGTGAGAAAACGTTCACTTCATATGCTTCGGTTCTCCGACTTCTTCCCTTGCTGATTGGGCCTTGGAAGCCCATAGCGAGGAGTAACACATTCTTCAGCTTCTCTACACGGCCCATTTTCTCAGGCAGCTCCGCTCCAGAAAGCAATTCAGTTGCCTGTCAGCTCATCTCGTGGGGTGTGCGTGTCGCTTTGACGATTCTTGATTTCCCTCTTGCTCGACTGCAAGAAAGGGTGATCTCCAACTGTTCATGATTGCCCGCCGTCCAAACATCAAAGCCCTCCTTAGATCAGCACATCAACAGACGACCAATGTCAAGAACTTCCACTCCAACAAACATGCAAACCAAGTGTTCGACCGAAGTCCTCGCTCCCAAATCTTGTCCGTTAACCGTTCCATGCTCGAACACATCCATAATAACCGCCCTAGTCGAGCTCTCGACGTCTTCAAACAACAGCTTCTACTGGGTTTCTCTGGAAACATTGACGAGGCCACCCTTGCACTCGCATTCAAGGCCTGTAACGGAGAGCTGGAACTCGGTTCCCAGTTGCATGGGTTCGCTATCTCCTCTGGGTTTGTCTCGTTCACCACGATTTCAAATGCTCTGATGAACATGTACTTCAAAGCTGGAATCTTTGAAAGAGCTTCATACATATTCGAGAATCTGGAGGATCCTGATATTGTTTCTTGGAACACTGTGCTTTCTGGGTCAAAGAACAGCGAATCTGCATTCGCCGTCGCCCTTGTAATGAACTTCAGAGGCATTTATTTTGATGCTGTCAGTTTCACGAAGCTGCTTTCCTATTGTTTGGACCTTGAGGGGTTCTTGTTTGGGTTGCAGCTGCACTGCCTCGTACTGAAATATGGATTAGACTGTGAAGTTTTCGTGGCAAATTCTCTTATAACGTTGTATTCAAGGCAGGGATTGCTCGTTTGTGCCAGGAGAGTGTTTGATGAAATGCTGATTCATGATTTAGTTTCCTGGGGGGCAATGATCTCAGGATACACCCAGGAAGGAAATTATGCCTCGGAGTCGATTCAATTGTTGATTGAGATGTTGAGAGAGGGTATCAGACCAGATCACGTGTCACTGACTGGGGCTGTGTCAGCTTGCAGTCAAGAAGATAATTTTGAGCTTGGGAGGCAGATCCACGGGTTGTCCGTGAAAATAGGGCAGGGGAAGCACGCTTCTGTCTGTAATATCTTGATGTCAATATATTCAAAGATGGAGGCAATTGTAGATGTGAAGCTGGTCTTCAAGAGCATGTATGATCGGAATGTTATATCTTGGACAACAATGATTTCTGCAGATGAGGGAGAGGCTGTTTCTCTTTTTAATGGGATGAGGCGGGATGGCGTTTACCCGAATGACGTTACATTTGTTGGACTTCTCCACTCCATTGCAAGCAGAAATTTAGCACCAGAAGGTCGGGCAGTTCATGGGTGTTGCACAAGAACTGGTTTTTCTTCAGAGTTGAACGTTTCGAACTGTCTGATTACCATGTACGCGAAGTTCGAAGAGATGGAGAATGCTTTGAGGGTTTTCGAAGAAGCTACTAGCCGGGAGATTATATCTTGGAATGCTTTAATATCTGGTTATGCTCAGAACGGAATGTGCGAGGAAGCTTTAGATATTTACTACCTCTTAATAGTGAATTCATACAAGCCGAACCCGTATACCTTTGGCAGTGTCCTGAGTGCCATAGGAGCTGCTGAGGGCATATCACTCAGGCAAGGTCAAAGGTGCCACTCTCACATAATAAAGCTCGGCCTAGACTCTGACCCGATAGTGTCGGGCTCTCTTCTTGATATGTATGCAAAGCGTGGGAGCATCTCTGAGTCTGTCAGAGTATTTAGTCACACTTCTCGAAGGAGCCAATTTGCTTGGACTGCAATAATTTCTGCTCATGCGAGGCACGGGGACTACAAGTCGGCTATGAGTTTGTTCAAGGAGATGGTGAAAGAAGGGGTGAAACCTGACTCAATCACTTATCTTTCGGTGCTAACCGCCTGTGGTAGAAAGGGGATGGTTGATGCGGGTCGTGAGATCTTCAACACGATGATCGGAGACAAGTCAATTGAGCCGTCACCCGAGCACTACTCATGCATGGTAGACATGCTAGGCAGAGCAGGGAAGCTCGACGAGGCGGAGGAGCTTTTGGGCCAAACCCCAGGAGGGCCGAGACACTCAACCCTGCAAAGCCTGCTGGGGGCCTGCAGGGTGCACGGGAACGTGGATATGGCTGAGAGGGTAGTGGACACGTTGATTGAGATCGAGCCTATGGAATCAGGATCATATGTTCTTATGTCAAACTTGTACGCAGAGAAGGGTCACTGGGACAAGGTCGCAAAGATAAGAAAGGGGATGAGGGAGCGGGGAGTGGTGAAGGAGATTGGGTTCAGCTGGGTGGACGATGGTTCATTGAACTTGCATGGCTTCTCCTCGGGAGACATGTCCCACCCTCAGTCTGGGGAGATCTTTAGCATGGCACATTGTTTAGGAATAGAAATGCAGTTCTTGAGAGAAGAGGAAGGAGAGGATAGTTGCGATATGAGCTTGACGATGGAAGAAAACTTACCCTTGCTCAATGTGTTGTCATAAGAGAACGTATGCTCGGTAACAATTGGATTTTGCCCTCCTAGACTCTGAATTTGATTGATTGAGGCGCATGTCATTATATTGCTCAGACAGTTAGTGCAGAGGAGGCAATATGTTTTTGTTGGCTTCCATAGAGCAACTGAATAACAATAACAAAATGGGCAAAAACTTAAGTAACATTTGGCTAAGTTCAGGTTTCAGACATTTTTCAATCAATGCATCAAGGTGCTAAAAAATACAAATGAAAGATGTACGCAGGATTGAAACCTGCTTGGGCAGAGCATACCCATTGGTTCTTTCCGGTTCTCGATAAAGTCATGGCATGCTTCGAGCCTCTGTAGCTGCTATTGGTGCATTAACATATAGGTCATATGGAGCTCAGCATTACTATCACGTGTTGATAAAGCCCAATCGTGTTGAGGAGGATCATATAATAAGCACCATCCCCATAAACCCCGGACCTTTCCTCTATCCGTGCCGGCTTGCACTTTGATTTCTGAAAATACCAAGCCCAAAAACCCTTGAAAGAAATAGTTTTGAGAAACATTAAAAGGTATTTAATCCTGTCCTATTCTAGATTAGAGATGACAGTAACTTCAATCAGTTTAAGGAAAAGTGGCCAAATTGGAGGTTGAGTTGATCAAAACTTCAGCAGAAAACCATAGAAACAAAGACAACGATAAGCACGCGAAGTCAGGCTAGCTCAATTCTTGAATAAGTTTTGTTCTTTAGCTGATGCAAAACTCATGCAGTTGATGATGAGATATGGCTTCCACATTCCTCATGAATGTTTTAGGGAGAACAAAGGAAACAAGAATCTATGGTAGCTAAAACAACAATCCCCCTCAGTCAAAGCCTCTCGAGATGCAAGCCCTCTAGGAGACAGGAGGCCCATCACACCGATAATCAACCCATTTACTTCAAATCAATAGCTTCTCAATGGCATCCTGCAATTCAAAAACAGATTCCATAACAATATCAGGAACTGCCAACACCCACAGCCACAGTAGATTAAACAATGCCAGGCAATAACATTACCTTCAATTGTTGTATTTGGGACTTCAACTGGCTTGCCTCATTTGTTGTCACGGAGCATGCAATGACAGGCCTTGTGACTCCACATGCTCGTCCAAGTGCTTGCTTTGAAGGAACAAAGACATAGGGCACATTCTACATTTCGAAAACAAAAAGGAAAATAAGCGCCAACAATCAATGACAGGAAGTACCCAAAACATGCAATATGCAACATATATGAGTAACAGCCCCAAAGCCATAGCCAAGATTTCACTTTGTTCAAGTCTGACTAGGTTCCCAACCATAATGGCGGTGACCCTCCTTAAACTTGCAGCTTGAACTATTTCAGCCTCCAAGATCCTGTGCATATCTCCCTACTCCATCTACTTCCACACGGCCCAGTTAATCTCAAGCAGAATCCGTAGCACGACATTCAGCTAAGTCCACTGCCATTTTGATTCGTCTGCTTAATTCTTTGTTCTACTTGCAATCATCATACTAGCAATCCAATCAAAAACAGCTCAACATTCAAGTCCACCGAAAGCTCGTGCAGAAAGGCTAAACAAACTTTCTCCACTCGTCAGTATTAAGGAGTAGTTTGGATCCAGAGAGAACATTTAAATTGTGTTCAAAAAGGTCAAAATACCTTGTCCTCAGCAAGTAAAGGCAGGTGGAGCAGGATTTCGAGAGGTTCGGTGTCAGCCGCCATGACTATGAACTCTGAGATACCCCTGTTCAGAGTCTTCGTGGCTGAAGATTAAGATCAACCATCATCAGAAAAATAAACTCTAAATTCATAAACAGTATAGAACCTACAGGATAGATCGAAACAACATAAGGAACAAGACTGGCCTTCATTAGCGCCCTTCTTGAGCTGCTTGTAATTAGCAGCTTGCTGGACAAGATCCAGAATGGTGATAGTGAGTTGCGCATCCGCAAGCGGGTAAGCTTTAGGGTTCACTGCTTCTCCCGTCTGCAAATCATCCATATAAACAAGCAACTATCAGCACAAAATAATAGAAAAGAAGCGAACTGTGGAAAGTCATAGCACGGGATGGAGAAGTTCTACTCACCATTGTTGCTGGGGAGCCGCTGATATATCAGATTAGGGTTTACTCAGGGCTTCTGTCGTGGGAACAGGACAGGATTTCGGGAGGGTGGGGAAAGAAGACGACGGTTGGAATTTATATCGTTTGAGAGGAGGCCTCCACATATATTTAAGGCCATCAGGCCCATCACTGTAAAGGGCCGGACACGGTTGAACCGAAATAGGCAGGCCCACCCAAAATATACCGTCTCATGGACACAGGTCAACCTTGAAAAGAACAGGACACCGCCTCTCCCTCCCTCCCCCCCTCTCTCTCTCTACCCTGAATCTGAATCTGACTTTATCCGGTGGACTGGACTCGATCTTCCTCCCGATAGAAGATGCAGAGCCAGGGCAGAGTGACGTCGATGAGTCTTTAGATGAAGAAGTTCATTAATTAAAATTACCTTTATTTGGGTGTCCCTCATCTTATCCTAATTTAATAATACCTTAACACAAATTAAAATCCTTTAAAAATAACCGATCCCTCGTATTTACACAAAACTTGTATACACTCTTTAAGCTCAGTGGAGTTCTCTATAACAAAAATCTGTTTGCAAGTAGGAGTGATCGGTGCAACATCATTTCCATGTTATCAAATCCTCCATGTCATGTATCGTCCCAAGCTCTCTCCCCTAAGTAAACATGGTTGGACCCACTTAAGACAGTCCCGGAGTTGAGGAAGATGAATCAAATTCTCAGCCGCGAGGAGAATTCATATATACTAAACTGCAGGCCAGCAAGAGTTGAACGTCAAGCAAATTTTTTAGTGTGTATATATACACAAATGGCAGGCATGGAACATCAGCAGCAGATTAACACACGTATCCTCACAAATACAATTGTTTGTGGCTGCATTCACAACTCGATCTAAATTCCGATTAAGTGGCGACAGGTATAACTGGAAACAAATTTTTCTAGAAATGATGAACTGGCTTATGTATTCATCTCTAAAAGCTTGTTTCTAGCAGGAGCTAAAGACAAGTTCTAGATCCCGTGAGAGAAACAAATATCACCGCCCTCCTGCTCACCCGTCAAATACTAAGCGATCCTTGTCAGGAAAAATGTGGATCAATTAGAACTCAGCATGTAATATGCAATGAGCGAAGCAGAGACCATAAGGACTGTCATATGGTGGGTGGTATTGTTCGCACTAAAGTAATCATATAATTCATGAACTTTGGAAATCAATATCGGCAATGTCACGACTCAAAGTAGCAAAAAACTGAGTACGAATTATTATTGAAAACACATCCTAGTGTATCGTTAAAGCAGCATAAAAGGAGACTCAGGCAGGCCTGCAAGTTGAGTACAAATAAATCTATAACAAAATTAGAATGCAAAGATGAAATTAGGATGCTGCTCTTATTGACAACAGCAACAGCAACAGAAGTGAGTGACAAGAATTCATGTATCTTCTTCAAATGCAATTCTCTTTGATAACTAATCCCAGTTCCCAACTCTTTCCCCAATCAAAGTGCAGAATGGGGACCTCTAACTAATTAGTACCATGCAAGCACATAGAACTAAAGAAGAGATTCATGCTTGCGTTCTGCTATGAACTGCCCACCGAAAATCTCCTAGACAACTTTGGTAAAACAACATTCTGCTCACAGACAGAAAAGCTAAAAAGCTGCGGCATTAATGCTGTATCTTCACTCCTGAGCTCAAAATTTTGCATTGATAAACTTAAGAAACCACGACAGCAATTACGAGAGAATGCATATCGTGTGTACAGTATCAGTAGAGTGAGACCTCATCCCAGTTCATCAGGTCACTGTGCCTCAAACTGCCGCAACATCTCACAGTGAGGAGTTTCCGTCACAAAACCCCATTGTCGCCTCTGCATCTCCAACCTACAGTTCTGTGCAAGCACCGAGACATAATCCCTCTCAACCTTCCCTTCAAGCTGAACTCTCTCAGCACTGCCCGAAGGATAATCCTCCTCAAACTTTCTGAAGGACTTGACATAATAATTTACGCCCTTTTGTGTTGTGAACTTGTGCTCATAAGGATAAGACCGCGATAGAGCATAAAGAGGCTCTGAAGAGGGCAAGAAATTCAGCAGAAGAAACAGGAGCACGGGCAGCAATTGAATAAGTGTCCTCAGATTTAACCCGCCAGACCCATTATCCCCATTTCTCTGACCCATCGCTGTCCCGAAACTGTAAGTCCGATACTGGGCGGTCGCCGGGTGCAGCCCGCCAAAGAAGAAGTTCCTGAAAATCTCATCAGCATCAAACTCAGCTTCATAAAACCCATTAAACCCTTGTGCAGGGCCACGCCTCGCAGCCCGCCTCTCATACACGAGCTCTTCTGAACCAGTAAGGTCGTACTTTTTACGGCTCTCTTTATTGCTCAGGCACTGAAAAGCCCTAGAAACTGACTTGAAGGCTTCCTCTGCCCCAGGGGCCTTGTTCTTGTCAGGATGAACCTTCAATGACAGTTTCCTGTAAGCCTTCTTCACATCCTCCTCCGCACAGCTCTTCTCCAGCCCCAATATCTCGTAGTAATCCTTCTTCTTCTTGATTTGACTCACCATTGTGACCTGCTCTTCGGTATATTTCACAGTCGAAGAAGATGGACCGTTCGGTTGAGCACGTTTCCTAATCGAGGTTTGATCTGATGGCGGCGGAACAGGTTTATCAGAATTGGGTTCAGGCTTCGCACGAGGTTCTGGATCAATTTTCGAGAGGAGATCGTGGACGGGCAAGCTAGGGTCAAGGCGGCAAGCTTTGGTGATGAATTTCAGGGCACGGGACCGATCCCCAGCACTGAGGGCTTCCTTGCCGATTTTGAGGCACTTCAAGGCATCATCTTTGTTCCCTTCCATGCAAACTAGAACAAGAGACAGCAGATACAACAAGAAGATTTAGAAACCCTAGAAGCAGAATAGGATAATGAGCAATTTGAGTTGGCGGATTAGACAACAGAGAGAGAGAGAGAAGATCATGAACGACGACCCTGATTATGAAAGGAAAGGCGGCATATTGACAAGGAAGCTGTAAACTAGGAGGTAAGGAATTGAATGGGGATTACAAACAATACCACCCAATGATTCAACTGATGGGGATCGATTTTCTCTTCCTACCTTTTGAAGGGAGACGGACGGGAACTTATACAGTGCTCCAGCCTCGCCTGGCCTGGGTGTCAGGGTGTGGGTGGAGGAGTTACCATCACAGCTTGTGTTAGGGTGGTTAAGAGGTCCACGCTGTGAGCTATTGCGCGACCGTCCGATCAAGGTTGTCGCTCAGTCTTTACTCGTCAACTCTGGTAGGCCCCTAAGATATGTTTGGTTGGGCGCATGTGACAGTCTCCTCTTCCACGCTTGGGATAGGAAAATTACATTTGTTTTTTTCCATTTGCAGTCCCCGACTTCCTTCCCCTCTGCAGGACGTTTACCTGCAAGGATTGTGATTTGTGAAGGATCAGCAGGACCGGTTTTGCTCACACCCCTGCACCTGTTCTGTCTTTGGCAGGATGTTTATTACCTGCAACCCCTTCTAAAGGGATCGTGGATGGGTTTTACTCCTCGTAGTCCCATTACACGCTAACACACACGTATTATTTCAGCATGCTCTGCGGGTTGTTGGTCGGTAGGGATTGTTTGGAAATATGGCGTGGCTGGAAACTTGTGAATGATAAAAAAGAATTAATTGACATTTCTGTTGTATTCCTCATGTTTAGTATATCCTATCAAGCCTTTTTTATTTTCATTTTACCTAGAGTAACTTTTACCTGCAAAAGTGTTTCACTAAAAAAAAAAGAAGAAAAAACACTAGTAATTTACCAGCTAAGCTTCCCCATTTTCTCATCATGCGGTGTCCTCAAAAATTCTAATGGACATACCATCGACCCGGTGAATCAGAACATCAGGAAAAACCAGCTAATAAAAAGGGTAATTGTAGAAATGGAAGGAAGGAGAGGAACATAGACAACTTCATAATCTCATCTTGAATTTTCTGCCATTAAAACATCTATGCTATCATACAAACAAGTTCTAATCGTTCCTGAAAGGCAATAGGCCTTATCCACTAGGCATCTCCAGACATCCTGTTTGTGTCCTCATCTATCTTAAGCATCACCCGCTCCAATCGTTCACAACATTCTCACCACTTCATCATCCTTGAGAGACTACTCACCTAGACCGCAATTGGCTCTTCTAAGCTTGAAGAACCTGGCAGTGAACAATGTGACTCTTGAGCCGGTTCCTGCCTGCAAGGCTCGACCACAGGTTAGTTACCATTGTCTTGAACTGTCCTTTGCCTGTAAGATTTTCCCACAAGTGCTCAGCACTCACCCCCATCCCATTGTTCCCCGACCTTGAAACATCCACGACAGTGATGCTCATATTGTTCCGGATGATGCATAGCTTGCCGTTAAGAGGAACAAGGGCTGCAGCCTCCAGAGCCTGAGAGCTACCCAAGTGCATCTTACTATCGATATGCCTGCTCCAAGAATCAGTCAATTCATCATAAACCCTTAACTTGCATCCATCTTTACAATCCAATGCGTAGAGGTCTCCATTAAATGAGACGCTTGGGTTTCTCCACCCGGAGACCATTCCATCATAGACCGGGAACCAGTTATCAGTCTCGGGATGGTACACCTCGCTAAGGACCTGCCGGTGGGATCCGAGCCCCTTCAAGTACCACTTTCCCTCATAGACTACTCCGATGAAGGGAACCATTGCTGTGCTCATGTCTGATATAAAGGACCACCGGTTCTTGTTTGGGTCATAGACTTCTGCTGACCTCATAGATCGGTGAACTCCCTCATTCTCCCCACCCGCCACGTATAAGCAGTTGTTTATTACACAAGAACCAAAGAAATGCCTTCTACGAAGCATATCGGGAGCTCGGTGCCATTTGTTAGTCCTTGCACTGTAGAAGATGACCCTCCTCATTGATCCCTTTAAAGGGTCTTTGCCACCAAACAAGTAGAGGTGGCATCCACTGAGAACAGCACACCCAAACCCCAGGGCTTCAGAGTACTCCTTTGGGACGGGAGGAAGAGGCTGCCACAGCTGGTAAATGGGGTCGAAAGCATGCCATGAGATCTTCCCGTCCCGGTCTCTCTTGATCACGTAAATCCATTCTTCTGCAATTCCAAGGCTCTTTCTCAGGGAGTAGAAGAAGTTTCCTGATAGGAGTCGGTACCATCTCTTGCAGACAAGTCGGAGCTTACGGTGCTCGAGTCGTGGGACCCTTATGAGGCAAGCAATTGCAAGGTCATCAGGGAGACCAGGAAGCAGAGGGGATTGGTTACGGGTTCTGTCTCCCCGGGATTGCTTATTCCTACTTGGGTGAATTGATGGCTTAATTTCGGGCTGGAGACATAGTTTTGTTCCTGGCACATATCTTTTGGCTCCAGCAACTGTTTTGAGACCCGCATCAACTCGACATAGGCATGCTGTTGAGTCAACCTGCATAAAAAATGTCAACATTAGTCATAGCAACCCCTTCAGCTACTCTTTCTGGATTGTTTTCCCACAGAGCTTATGATTCAGGCAAAACTCACCAAAGAAGAGTTGGTACACAAGCATGATTTTCACATGTGTAGTCGTGACAAGGATTAGTTTCAACTAGTTGGCTCGAAATTTAACGTAGCATGTTAAAGGATACACATAAACACAAATGTATAGTTACATGCGCCAGAGTCCAAGATATGAGATCTAAGTAACAAACCTTATTCTCAGAATGCATAAATAGGAAACAAAAAAAACCAAAAGGACATCACCAGATTCCCCACATATGAAGGTGAAATTGCAAGTAGAATAGCACGATCAAATTCTGGAACAAAGCATCTGGCTCCTCGATCTTGTCAATTTGTACGTGCACTTTCTCCATGAAAAGTAAGATCTTATGATTTCTAACTAGTTGAAGTGGATGCCCTCATTAGAGAAGGATGCCAACCTACCGAAACAAGATAAAAAATGAATGCCTCCATTTCAGCCTAAAGGACGAATAATTACACGTTCAACTTTCAATCTGATTAGGGAGTTGTGGGATAATGAATTGTTTTAAAAAGCAATCACAACTTTGAATTTCGGTAAGAACACCCGTGGCACATTTTGAGAACTTCATTAGCAAGCAAAGTCAAGCAAACTAGATCGAGTAAAAATGGAGCAAAACGAAGCGCCAATGGACCAGAAAAAGGACCAGAACGAACCAGATCTAGAAAGATAACATAAGAACAAGTAACTAAAAGCAGAAAGAATGAAGAAAGGGACGAGGAGAAATTTACCAGAGGAGGTTGGATCACTCTCTCCATGTCTCTTCTCATGGAGTCTTCTACCCCCGAAAGGAACGGAACTTTGTCACAGTGTGCAGTCCAAACTCAAGACACCTACTCTCCCTCAACCATCATCGTAACCCAGAGATTTACAGAAACTCAAAATTTTTACACATTTCACCAAGACTCAGCTACCACATTGACCTAGATCCAAGAATTTCACCCTTTAGACAGAGAGAAAAACAAAGGATGTGACTTTATGATCTATTGTATCCAAATTCTAGAGAGCTTGAAATTTCTTAATTAACTAAAGAAATAGAGGCCTAGGAACCAACAAAAACCTCGCGAAACTACGGAGAAGAGATGATTACAAGCACAGGAACAAAACTATCAGTTAAATATCTCCAAGACCCAATTCCAAAATCAAAAACCCACATAAGAAATGCTCATAAAATCAGCTTCCAAGAGTCACCATAAGAGAGAGACCCCCCAAAAATCCCATCTTTCAATCCCCGGAATCGGAAATGCGAGACAGCAAGAAAATGGGGGAAAGGGGAGCACTGAAAGAGGAGAAAAAGAAAGCCCTTTCCCTCACAATAAGTGGAGCTGAGGGCCCATTGTCACAGAGCCTCAACGGCACAACACCATCAAGCCACAAACGATTGTATCTAGTTCTCAGGAATAAATACAGAGAGAGGTGGAAAGAAAGAAGGATGGAGACAGAGAGAAAAAGTAGATCTAAACCACTAAGCGGAGCGAGCGGCAGTGAAATAAAGCAGAGAGGCGGTTGTTTATTATTGCAATTGAAGAAGAACAAATGGCGAGCAGATTGGAAGGTAGCTGCTTGTCCGGTTACAGAGTAGGGAAGAAAAATAGGGGACAGATGAGAGGAGAGAAAAAAGAAAGGGTCAAACTCAGGTTTTTAGCATCGCTGATATTTTAAAGGCAGAGATTGCCTTTCATATTTTTTCTCTGTCCTCATCTCTTTTTTTTTCATTTTTTAATTTAATAATTATTATTTGTGGAAAGTCCACTCCACTAGACTGACATCAGAGGGGTAGTATGGTAAATAGGAGTAGCCAGTAGTGATAATACAATCAGAGATGTTGCCGTACATAGTTTGGTAATAATGGGGTAGTAGGATGAACTTCCTTTTAGGGGAGGTGTAAGATTTTACAGTGATTGGATTATGATGTTGCCATCACATCTATGTTCTTTGATTTGCTTTGCTAGAGGTGGATGTGATTATGGGTAGGGTTGGTTCAGGGTTTTGCAATTTCAGGTTGCCTTCTCCAAATTCAGGCGTTTGAGTCGACATTTAAAAAATAATAATAATAAAGGCTCAAGTAATATTATATGCAACAGCAAAACTCTTCATCACCTTCCTTCCATAAGCTGCTCTGTGACGATCACTTGCTTACAAGCGTATCGAATCTGGAAAGAGAAAACGGGGACAACAACCACAAAAGGGAAAAGTGCAAAAGAAGATGGACCTGACCTGATCTAAAACATCCTTCCTTGTGATGTGAAACACAAGCCAAGCCAATAAACATGTCAGATTGTCTTAGTTTATCAGGTGTGGATGCCATACGTTTTTTTCTCTCCACTTGGGGCGTTCTAGCGAACATCTAAAGGGCATGTTCTCCAATGCAATCTCTCTTCTTCTCCCCCACTGTTAAAAACCATGGACATAAAAAAAAATTTCCTACCAGTTTGTGACCTAACGCTTGCTTCTCTAAGGCCTTAGCCGCATATGAGAGCTGTTAAAGAGGACAATTAAGAAAGAACAAGATTAGGTTGTGTCATCGGATATATAACTGGGCCTGCTTTCAACAACAACAACAACAACATCATCATCAATCTCGTTTTCTTCTCGTTAGCTATTGTGGTCAGCAAAGCACACCGTCAGCTCTTGATCATTTGATCTGATGTGACCGTCTCTTGGGTTTGGGAAGATAAACTAAGCTGAGCTAGCATTAATCCGAGAGAAAGAAAAAGCCTTTACGTTTTATAGTTAGTTTGAATGGATCAAGTTCCTGTACGTAAGTTCATCTTAATTGTATGATGACCTTGGACTTGGCCACCACATGACAAATTAATATGCCTGGTGGGGTGCAGTGACAATCAGAAAAAGAGAGAGGGGAAACGTACCAATGTGATTGGGTCAAGATGATTTGATATTTCTTACTTTATGGAAAGGCTTGAGCATATTGGAATTTTTAATTAATATATGTGATACACATCAAATAGAAAAAGGGTAGATAAGGAGAAAAAAATACAATTATTTGGACTTTATTCAGCTATTATGATATAAACAATAGGCCGGTGGTGATTTGGCAGTTGAGACAATTAAAGCTCGATCCTGACTAATTACATAATAAACATGAAAGCGAAATGATTTTGTTCTGTCAAAGAAGATGAAAGGTTTATTAATTTCCTTTTGAAATTATCCATTACTTAGTAAACGGATGAAAATAATCATTGCAAGATCAACCCATATATGTATGTCTATGTATAATTCAAGATGTGAAAATAGCAGAGAACAAGAGAAAGAGATTTCTCTCTACAAATCAGAATCAGATGCCAGGACTGGAGTTGAAATTCAACATACACATCTATATTCTACACTACGGAATGATAAACAAACCGAACAATGAAACATAGCTTCTGCTTCGAGATTCAATACATCAATATCACTATATATATATATATGTGTGTGTGTTCCATGAATATGCATGGCTAACGCTTCTTACTAATACTGTTGTTGTTCCTCACTCTGTGACCACGAGTACTGAAAATACCGAAGAACCCACAGCCTCGGACCTTGTGAGGCAGAGGGCCACTGATCATCGGCAGGGATGTCTTGGCGGCTTGGTACGATGATGATGTCATTTCACGTGGCAAGCTCCGCTGCATCGTACTGATCGATCCCATGCTCCCTGATGGCCTGTGCTCTGACCTGTGTTCCTTTAGCTCGTTATCATTACCATCCGCTGATCTGTTAATGTTACAAGGCTCCATCTGGTTCATCATCAGGAGCTTATCGTCCCACACTGAGTCAGAAGAGCCTTGTCTTCTGAAGGATACCGATGATCTCTGTAACCCAGCAGCCATCTCTCCCTCTGTGTGTGTGTGTGTGTGATATTCAAATCAAATGAATATGATTCGATAAACCAGACCAATTGGCACCATCTTCCTTATAAGGGAGGCAGTGAGAGAGGAAACAAAATGACCAATTAAGGAATAAGAGAATCACTCCATAAAAAACGACATCCCCCATTGACGGGAATCTATTTATTTAATTGCTAAATAAGAAGACATTTTAAATCTAATACTTCCCGTTTTCTTGTACATTCACTAAATGAATATCGTAATTTTTCCATCCTATCAATATCTCATCTGAAGAAAGTACCCATGGTAAACAAATACAACCATGGTGTGGCTAGACCTCAAGTAGTAGTAGTAATAATAAAAAGGGCAAAACAAAACCAACATTGGTGAATTAAAATAATTCACATCTTGTCCCATGAATAAGATTATGAGTTTGAATATTATGAATAAAAAAAAAATCTTTGTTGGGATCTTATAGTAGGTCGACCTATTTGAATAAGTCTATTGATTTTTTCATTTGAGATGACTTGATATTTTTTTCCTTAAATTTGAGGAAAAATTATATTTGACCAGTCTTATCTTGGTGAACCGTGCTGCCTCAAATCTGTCCTACTTCAAATCTGGACAGCTTCAAGGTCATCTGAATATTAAATGCTGAGAAAAAGACGGAGAACAAAGAGTGGAGGACCCAAATCTTTTCTCCGCAATTTGTTCCTCAGTAGATAGATGTCAATCTCTGAGATCTTTATGATGACACGTTGTTGGGCTCGTCATTCCATTTAACATGCAGGAACCTTAAAGAATATTTAAGCTGTGGCGAATATCACACGCTCAGAGGAAACATTCAACTGAGAAAATGAAAACGATTCTCAGTCATAAAAAGGAGTACAACTAGTTCAATTGGTGAGATTGAAGGATAATCGAATTCATCGGGTGAAATCCACCGGATACTGGATACAAGTTCACAAATTTTGGCCAACTCTGTAACACACCAGTTGCGAAAATCAACACTCAGGTTGCAATCTCCTTCCTCTCAGTTCAACGAGCCAAACTAATGCAGGCAGGCAGTGGAGTAGCTCTAGTAGACAAGTATACAACAATCTCTCGGAACACAATAAGGCAAGAGTAGAATCGTCCCACTTCTTCGTCATCTCATCGGATCTAATACACCATTAGGAGATACTCCTCAAGATGGTACATCACCCTCCTCCCCCACAACTTGGATGTATCCCTGTGAATCAGATACAAAGATCACATTGTTTTGTTCTTTAGGAGTTCACTTAAGGGCTTTGGGCCTGGGAAATCCATGGTCGAACACCTGGCCAAGTCTTCCCCGTTAGATTCCGCTCCCCTCCCCTCTTCTTTGATCTGATCAAGGGTTTTGGGGCCTGCAAAGTCTGCAGACTCTCTATAAGACCTGCGCACCCTTGAGAATGGATATCTCGAAGCTCTGGTAGCATGGAGCTCTCCTCTCCGCTGATGTTTCCTGAATCTGTGCACTCGTGAATGCCTCAGGGAGTCATGCTTCCTTAAACCATTCAAGGAAAATCCACAATCTCGAGGCGATCCAGCAGAACTCTTATTGACAAATGCTGTCAGTCTTTTATGCAGTCTTTGGCTACATTGATTCCTCCCCAGTCTTATACGTCTATAAACATTGGAACGAGAAGAGTTGCATCTCCTCAACAGCCAAGAAGCTGAGCATTCCTCATTGCCTCTGCATCTCCTCAGACAGTCTCGAAGATCAACATTAGGGCAATCTCCAACTTTCAGTTCCATATGCAGCAAATCCCTCTCGCCAGACAACAATTCATCTTGCACTATTCCAGCATTTTTTGGACTACAAGAAGACCCAGAAATTTTCCAAGTATCATCTACCCCATACTCGCAGAAGATTTCTGCATGAGGATTCGTGGGATCATATTCAGATGGCTCTTCAAATTCATAACCTGATGAGGGGCTATTAAGTTCTTCCTCATTCTGCACATATGGCAGTGAATATTCTTCTTGATTGTCCTTGTAGTACAGATTTTCAGAATTATTTCCATAAGCAAAAACATGAAAATTTGGAGATGCTTTCCACTGCTCTGTCACCACTGGCTCCTCTAGGCTTTGATTGGTGGGAATGCAAGATCTTCGTGGTGCAGGACCAGCTGGAAATAAAGATCCTTCTGCAGGGGCTACCTCAATCTCAGCAACAGAAATCTCAGACGGCTTACTTAGCTGTAACACATTGACAGAAGCTGGTTCGGATTGATTTGCTGCCTCGGGATATGTTCTGGATAAACTGAGTTTTCCACTGCTCGGACTGGATCCAATGGATTTCCTTGCTATGGCATCATCCTTTGGTACAGGTTGCCTAGTAACTGAAGAGCTGTCCTTCAGATATTTAGCAGCAGGAGGTGTAAACCAATCAGGGCCATGGGAGAAGGAGCAACCAACACCTTTGCTGCAGAAACCGCTGTAATAGAAATAACAGGGCGTATTGTTTTTCTTCGCTGTTGCAAAAGATTGGTGTGGGGCGACGGTGGATTCGGCTGTTGCTTCAACGTGCAAATCTAGAGGCTGCAAAAACATCCACAATTACTAATCAATGTAAAATCCCTTGCACGTTTAAAAAACATGGCAATGAATTCTCCTTAGCCACCTTTGGACCTGATCGGTAAGGAGGTATTGATTTTGTATGTGATTAAGGGCTTGTACCAGTTCACAATTAGTCAGGTCTTGCATCCATAAGCAGAACTAGCAGTAGCAGTGACCAGTCAGTCAAATATCTAAACTCTACATTTTAAGGGAAACTAAAAGCATAGCGCTGTAGATTAGACATGAGCGTACAGGATGTCTAAAGCCGCAAGCAGGATTGAGACAGTTCCGAGCTAACCAGTACCAGCAATCCCTCGGATTGAGCCTTGCTACTTCACTGTGCCGGTACTCACATTCCAACCCCTGAAACACAGACAAGAAGCACCACGCCGTGCTGAAAAAATAAGCCAATTGAATACAAGAGCACTTCATTTGGCAAGCAGAAAGCTTGTCGCACTGGGCTGATTTGATGCAGTGATTCTTCAGCTTAACAAGTTTATAATGCATTTGCTTAAAATGTCTTCCTCCAGACACAGCAAAATGCAGCAGATCGGAATGGGTTCGGGCCGTGTTTTCAATTAGCGCCGTCATTTATCATTCCTGCTACCAAAAAGAAAGAAAGAGAAGGAAAATCCAAAGGAGAAGATGAAGGACAGGGAAAATAATCTCTCAGTTCGTTCTGAACAACAAAAATAGATCCTTTCCAAACTCGTAAACCCGTGAGCAAGAGCCTCGATAAAAAGTCGATAGGGCCATTAATCCACGATCAAGATGCAAAATTTCCAAAACAAAAGATTATTAATAATTAAAGCAGGAAATGCTGAAACAAAGGCGCACAATTCAGTCAAAATAGAAGCCCAGATACTCAATTCCTGCAAAATGAAAATGGTGGAACCCTGCGCCTCAAATGCAGAATCGGAAGGGGACAAGAAGAAGGTCCAAGACCGGTGTCGCAAAAATCAATGGCCTGTCGAGGACAATACTTGAAGGAAATTCCAAGGGGCGGGGAAGTGGATAATCAAAGAGGAAAGAAAGGAGCAGTGGAGGGTACGTGTTCATCGGGAATGTCACCTTCTTGCAGGTGAGGGGCGAGGCCAAGAAGAAGACGCAATCGGTGTTCCGCTTCAGCGTCCCCTCATCCATATTGGTAAGGTTCTGTGAACAGTGACAGCCAATAAAGAGTAAAGAGTGAATTGATATCAGTAGAGCAACAACATCACAGCTCTCACTTCAGAACTCGCTCATGCGAAGGGATTGATCATCAAGAGAGAGGGAGAGTGAGACAGAGTGAACGAGGCCGGAACACCTGGAATATTTTGGGAAAATTCAGATCAGAAAATTAATTTTTGTGACCAAATTTTATAGTGGGTGCCCATTCCGACCCTCAGTCTTGGGCTCAGGCTTAAGGAGCCCTCCCCATTTTATAGCTCTAAAGCCCAACTCTATCTAATCGGCCCATACATTGAATTTTTTGTACGGCATTTTTTAATGGTTTATTTATGATATCCTACAAAGAAAGTGTTAAGTCGACTGCAAATGGTGTCTGGATCACACTGTCACAGACCAAATTACCATTGAAAAAGATAGAGGGAAGGAAATTTTTTTCTTCAAAAGACACTTGCAGATGATCACTTCACCGAGAGAGAATAATTTGGTCTTATAAGATTTAAGATAGGTATTTATGTTGTCGATATTAAACCCACTTATCAAAACAAGAGCTGAACATAATAAGATTCCATTACTTTAGGGTTGTTTTTATATATCAAAGGAGAATGCGGACTATGCTTTAAAGCTGCCCTCCATTACCTTTCTTAATAAGACGACGAAGGTCCTGCAAGAATCATATAACTGTGTGTGTATCAAGTCTCATAAAATGTGTTTCCTTCTTTTTTTAAAATGTATTTCCTTCTGTGGCTTAAAAAGCCAACAATTGCATTTACTCAAATATGCACATAAAGCATCCGATGCGACAAAAAGGGCTGGGGGGAGCCCAAAAATCCTCTAAAAGCTATTCAATGGATCAGAATGTATATATACATATATAAGATATATATACATATATAAGAACAACCCCATATATATACATATATATTCATTTGTTTCATCTGATAAAAAAAAATATTCATTTGTTTCAAACTATATATTATGAGCTAAGCAAAGCCATCTTGTCACAACCTTGTCAATGTGCCTTTTGATGGTAAATTCAATTCATTTAAATTATTCAGTTATTAATGTTGCTTGCTTTTGAGATCAGCTTAATTCGATAAAATGGGGTGTTGGGGGATAGCATGCATGTCGACTCACTATGAATTGATTTTCATGGGTGAATCAGCAATGCAGCGCATGTACACAGTGGCAGCTGGGAGCATCAGGTTCTTATCATAATTCAACTCTTGAAGATTTGATGCCTAAAGGGGTTATGAATTATTGCCTTGCCCCAGCTTGAAGTGAACTACTCGATCTATGGCAGATTCTAGCTGGAGGGATCCATCCTCTGTTCTTTATCATTCATTCCTTCCTTCACCAGTTGAATCTAAAGCTAGCTTCCTGTGTGGTCCAACTCCATTTTTTAGATTTTATCTATTAATTTCTTCCAGCTTATAATATATGTATGTATGTAACCACGATTCATGCATAGAGTTTATTAAAAGATGAACTCGGTCGATATATAGTTATTTGAATATCATTATTTCGTGGACAATACAACAACATTCTCAGGATTAGACATGCAGACATTTTGAAAGAGAGAGAGATTGCACGTTGAAGCTAGCTAGAAAATTCAAGACCCTTTGCGGGATTACATTAACATTGCCCATGATCACAAAGCATGACATTTTTTGATGTGGATCAACTGAAGGCAAAAATCTTGGATAAACCCAACCCAATAAGTGACTCCCATTCTCAGTTAGCCCATGGATCTTCTTACTTAAATTGCACCACCTGGAAACACAATGTACGTAGTATTAGCCATGCATCAGACAGACAAGTCACCCGAGCTGTCAAAACAAACATACCATGATTCACACACAGAAAAAACTTAGGACGATTTCCAAAAGACTCTTACCATACTCCCTTGGTGTCTTGCATTTAAAGCATTCTGTCCTGCTTGCATAGTTGTGCACCCCGCATCCGTAACTGCCCGTGCACACCAATTTTGAAACTTATTACTTGCTCGGATTAGTAATTCTCCAAATATTATGATATTACAAATGTTAGGTTGTATGTGCACATTGATCATAAATGGCACCCAAGAACTGTAGATATGAATCAAGACAATATAGTAAACAATGCACATTGATAATGGCATCAAGCTGGGTTATGCACCCCGCATCCCCTTGTATTTCGAATTTTTTCATGTTAAGCAAATAACTCGAGTGATTTCATTATGTAAATAATCATGTCTTATAATGAGAACTAGCTAGATTATATCACAAGATATGGCATGCATGGTGAATTTTCTTTCTCTATACAATATCGCATTTGATCAACCTATCATTATAAATATATTATGACACATGATAATGTGGAGAGAAGAGATACCCATCATATGATAAAAGAAAGGAAAACCCCATGATCAATCACCTGGTACAAAGCCAATCTCCGGTCTTCCATCCCGGGGGCACAGCTGCCTCGCCCGCCATCATATTGCTGCTGTAAGCACCCGCATAATCGTTCTTCAGAGCCCCACACCGGTAGCAGGTTGTCCTGCTAGCATAGTTGTGAGCCCCACAGTTCATAGCCGTGCAATACCAATCACCAGCCAGGACTTCGGTTCGGTTGTACAAGTAGGTTGACACATCGGGCCCACCAAACTTTGGGTACCCGCAGCGTTGGCAGGTGTCCCGCTTCTTGAAGTTCTGGTGCTGGCAAGCTCCACACAGCCAGTCTCCAGCTGACCAGTTCATCATTCTCTTTCTTCTCTGACTTGGGACCGCCCAAGAGCCGAGATTAGAATTTGTGAGATCTGAGTTTGTGCAAAGCACGTAAGTACACAGATCAGAAATGCAATAACATATTGACTGTAACCCAACCCTTTCCTTCCTGCATAAGCATTGAATATTAATCTGGGCCATCTTTTTATTTTTTTTTTTAATTATCCACTGCATTTTCATCTTCAGACAATTCAAGAATGAATTGATGATATTTTATCATCTTGGTGAATAATCGAAAATTCAACCCATGAATCCTAAAACAGGAAAGCAGGTACAGTGGACGACCATTGATGAGGGGGGAAGCTTACCTAAGATAAGAGAAAGAAGAAACAATGCAGCAAAGAAGGAAGAGCAGAGATGACTGGCTGGTTCCTGTGTGCTGTCTTGAGAAGAAGAGAACGCCAACTGCTATTGGTGGTTTTGAAGCTGAGGTTGAGAAGCCCTATATATATACATACACGCTTGCCACCAATGTGATGTAGTGGGCCCTCAATTTTTATTATTTATTTATTATTTTTCCACATTTCCATGTTTTTCCTCCTGAAGATGGGACTCCAAAAGTAGAAACTGAAAAAAAAAAAAAAAACCATTATCTCTTTTTCAGATAAAACCGCTTCTTTTGGGGGGAGGTTGGTTTCTAAAGATATGAACTGTCTAACAATGCAATTTGGTCCATAAGTTACCGAATTCAAGTATTATAAATGATGACGAATTATGATTGAGACTTTATCTCTTAATAAAATGATCTAATTTACAAATATTAATAATATTAGATTGTGCGTTAAAAAAAAGAAAGAAACGTGAATTTAGTAGCAGCTCTCTCTACCTCGTGAAAGTCTGCATGTTACTGGTATATTATGTCATACTATTTGGTGGTGTTAAAATCAATAAATTAGTTGCACTTGCCTATTTATTAAAGATAAAATAGACAATAAAATATAAATTAAAATTGTAAATAAATTTTATAAAAAAAATTCTAAATTCATAAGGAACCACTTAAAACCTAAAAATTCTCGTATTTTATAATATTTGGCATCATTTTCCCTTTCTAGTTAATCAATATCGGTGTCTTGGATTTGAATTTATATTTATTACTTAATTTACCTATTATGAATCTATGGATGTAACTAATTCTTGTTGATTTGTGACATCACCAAAAGTATGGTATACATAGAAGACTTTCTCGTATGCCCATACTGATCGATTCCACTTGCATTATTGGAAGAGAGAGAAAGAAGACAATCCTAATTGGGCAGACTTTATGCTCTCCATTGCCATATCCAGCTTAGTTCCCCATTACTGACAGTGTTACTAATTAATGAACGGGGAACAATATTTATCATTTGGGGTTAACCGATGTGCGTGGCGTGGTTGAAAATGTGACAAAGGCTTAGAAAACACGTTCCAGCCCCGCGACTAAACACGTTTTCTCATTGCTCTCTCATCGCATCAAGATATTTGTGTTCCTGATCTACATATATATATATATATAGATTAATTAATTGGCTAGATTCACATGGTCATCACTAGCAAGCTGAAGAACTGAGATTAATCACTTGGTACGTACAAGGGCGGGCAGCAAGTGTTAGTGATCCACAAGTTGAAAAGAGAATTCCTTTTTCTTTTCCTCACAGTGATGTTCACATCCTCATGTCATATGGCCTCTCTCTCTCTCTCTCTCTCTCTCTCTCTCTTCTCCAAATTCACATCCCAACTTGCAAATAGACCTTCCCGAGTAAAATATATTCTCCTGAAGTGAAGTCATGTGTCATTTTATACATGTGTATATATATATCTCTATATATATAGTTGAGGGACAGGTGAAAAGGATAAAAAAAGCAAGAAAATTTATGGAATCTATTTGGGTACTGGCTACAAATAGGGTTAGTTAAAATAATTTAACATCTTAAAAAAAAAGTGACTTATCAATAATAAGAGATATGATTTAACACGTCTTTCACTTAAATAAAGTCTTATATTTAAGTTGTGTGCATAAAAAATTCATAATAAATAGGAGATTTTTACTTTTAATGGACTGATTTAACTTAAATTTAGATTCATTGAGTTTATTATTAGTATTATGAATATCAAGGGGTACCGACTAAATGCATTCAAGGAAAAAAAAGATTTAAAAAAAAGGGGATTTTTCATTCGGGGGAATCGATTCTTCATAATGCACATCCGTTGCCAAATTCGTTTTCTTTCCTGTCTTTTTCACAACTTTCATAGCAATAATTCAAATTCCCATTGCGGGGAGCTAGATTCATATCCACTCACCTTCCAATCTCTTTCCATCCTCCTTGTGCCACGTGCTATCTCCATCCCAAGCATCAACTAATAAATAACTATTCCAAAATTAAAAAAGAAGAAGAAGAAGAAGAAACTGTTACCAATTTTTAACAAATTAACATCTCGAAATTCAATTCATTCCCTCGCATTAATGGATGATATGCATGGATCAACTATTTATAATTTAATCTATTCAAAGTTCCTCCTAGGAAGCTATATGATGATTGGCATTTGCAACAAGTATTTCTTTGAACCTTTTGTTTTTTTTAATAATTAATTAAGTATTTGCATGAAGACTGTATTGTATCAAAGGAGAAAAGCTGGGGCAAGCGCATGAGGGAGAGATTCCATTTAGATAGAGTTTTTCTTTTCCTTTTTTGCCCTTTTGGCCGAATACATTTACAGGGAGTTGTAAGTGTATATGATCGTGTTGATTTTGGATACCTTGGACCCATTTGCACATGGCACGTGTTCGCCTATTAAAGCGAAGTAGAATACGTGGAGTTTCGATTGGAATAAGTTTATACATTGTTTTTTTCCCTGGAAAGTGGAAAAAAATAAATAAGGTTGTAATTTCCAAGACCCCAATATTTCGATTATCAGCGAGGTTTATATACATAAAATGGATAGAAAAAAGGCAGTATAAAATAATATAAGTAGTATCATCAATCCGAATCAAATTTAAAATTTATTAATCGAATTGAGAATGATATTACAAATTAATCAATCATAGTTTCTCCCCAAAAATTATATTTTTAATTTAGTAGAAAGACCGCGGCGAACCAACGCCGTCCCGTAGGGGGGCAGAAGTCAAGAACAAGATTTGACTGTTAAGACTATGTTGTGTCCTGAAAAGTGACACAACTAAGGGAAGATCCCATCTTTTAGATTTTCCATGCTCCCACCCGAATATATGTTATTTGCATTTAGCCATTGAATAAAATACTGGTCTGAAGTTGATCGTTGAGAGCCTCTTTCTTTCTTTCTTTCCTTCCTTCCTTTTTTTTTTAAAAAAAAAATTAATCGGGATTAGTTATCGGACTTAAAGGGAAAATCTGAATTTCAGCATATGCTCCACGTGAGTATATATGTTTGTGTGTATATATATCTTCATTTGGCTCAGCGAGTTATGAATCTTCTAATCAATGTTAGGCTTAGGGAGAAGATACTCGCATTCTCGAAAGAGATGGCCAATTTATGTTTGATCTATCGCTTGGATTCAAAATAAGCATGCTGTGTTAGTTTTGTATTCCAATATTGTATCACTAAAAAAAGTGATATTATTTTCGTTCTACTCTTTCTAAGATTATGTGCCTCCTTTATACATTGAAAAAAGGATACGTGATAGCATTCAATAATTTGTATTAGGACATAGAATAAGTAATCAATGATTTGTATAAGATTGACACCCTTGTCTTTCACAAGGAAGTTTATTATAGCAATAGTACCGTATATCAATTCAATATTGAGAATAAGATCAAGAAATTTTGGAGCAGTCGTGGGGGTTTGAATAAACAACAATCCACATATATATATATATATATGTATTAAGAATCCCAACTAGGAAGCTACCTCGTCGTATTTAATTAGCATATGATGGAATCCTCAACGAGAAGGAGGACGACGACATGCATGGCGAATTTATTCATCTCTCCACATAAAAAGCTTTATTAGTTCAGGTAATTTAGGGAACCGAATGCTTGCGTGTTGACCTAGGGTTTGATAAGTTGGAATCTTCAACATCAACAGCAATTTATCAAATTAAATTCCCCCCTTTTTCTTGATTATACAATGAGAAGTCCAATTAATGAACCATGACACTGATAATCATTCATATTCGAGTTAAATCAGTATATTTAAGAGTTTAGTTCTCCTGGTAATTGATTTTCTCTTTTCATAAAATTTGAAACCAATAACTTACTTTACAAAAAAAAAGAGATCAAATGATTTCAATCAATCTATATATACTCCTATTTTTGCATTTACTGTAGTGGTAATCAGGCATAGGGAGGGAAAAAAGAAGAATAGAACCTTAGACAAGAGTCCATATCCCCAAGGACTCTTTATTCTCTCCTCAATTATACATGTAAGAATCGACATCTTAAATGCGCGATCAGCTTATACGAGAAAAATAGCCGTTGCTTTTGAATATTCCTATCCTTTTGTTTTTTCATCCTACCGGCCACCTGATCTACCTGCAGCTTTATTTATGATCGATTTGCTTCTTCATCACCACACTATGATATTTTTCAAGCTGATCAAAGCATGCTGTAATGCTGCGCAGCTACGCCAACGGCTACCCCAATTTGCTACCAACCCTTGCGTATATATGCAGCTTAATTAGTGATCCTGCTTAATGTGTTTCACAGCTTTAATTAACAAGTGCGTGCCTTGGACAGAGACAGGATCCAGCCGTCTCCCTGTACGTTTATTTGAATGCTTCCATCCCATATGCATGCACTTGTATGAGACTTGAACTCTGTCCACATTAATTGGAACTGTCATGCTCGGCATCAACTTGCATATATAGACACACGGGCCTCGCTAGCTAGAAGATGAAATATAATCAAATCGATTCGTTCTGATGAAAATGAAAAATCGGATAATAACATAAGGAGTCATATATATATAGGTTTAAGTATATGTACTTCTTATTTTAAGATATATACATGTCCTACTCCTAGGTTTCTATAGTTTGTTATTTCTGTTGAGATATAAATCTTACATTGGACAAATAATAAGTTAAAACCTAATATATAAGAGAGCGAATACTATCAACCTATCAGATTGAGCTTTTGGGTTGGATATATGAACCCAACATCTTGTAGATCAAGTGGAAATTTCACATGGTACCAAAGCCAACTGTGTGGACTCATACTATGTCAAACCCAAGTGTGGAACTCGTGACCCATTAGTCCCGATATCGAAAGAAAAATGCCCGCTTCGTGATCAGTTGCCCCCGTCGCCTACCCAAGTACAGAAGAAAAACATTGTGCTCTAGGTCAGTTGTTGAGGGTCACTGTTTAAAGACATATGTCAACTGTGAACATGTTACCACGTGAGGGTGAGTGTTAAGATATAAATATCACATCGGACAAATAATAAGTTGAAATTTTGTTTATAAGAGAGCGAGTATCACCAATCTATCAACTTGAACTTTTAGGTTGGATATGAGTCCAACATCTTGTGGACTAAGTAGAAATTTCATAATTTCATTATTAGTTTTGGAGTTGAGGAGGGGGGCTGGGCGGGGACGACAATTAAACGGCATATTCGGACACTCCTTTGCATGCTGATCAGAATAATGGTTTGTGATGCTGCATCCACCTAATTGATTGATTTGATCGTTTGATGCGGGGCATTTAGAAGTATTCCTTAGCGCCAATCTCCTGCACTGATAAGTCAAACTCTTGAAGGAAGCTACCAAAATGTCAACTGCATAGAGCCTTCAACATTTGACAATTTCATTAAGTGTCCTACACTGATTCAAGTAAAGTGAGGGACAAGTTCTACATGTAAAAGGGACAAACATTACACTTGTTTCAACCTCTATATATTTAGATATATATATATAAGTGATACAAAATTATTTCACCAGCAAAGATCCAACTTGTATGAATTTTTTTTTTTTTTAATTATGTGTCAAACGACTTGTTCCACTGCTCTAAGGTCTAAGCCTCAATACTGTCAATAATATGCATTTTGAAACAGATCCATCAGAAAATGGATAAAAGTAGAGAAAGGCTAATAAGATGAGACGTTATAAAATATAGTTGCACACTGCCACTTTAAACTTTTGATTGCATACGTGAGAAATTTCTTATATATAAGTTTAATTAGAACATAAATTTGAAATGGTGTAAAAGCTAGCTATAATTCAAAAATATTATAATGAAAATATAGAAAAGTTTTAGCTACGATAGTACCATAATTATAAACTTACCACTTTTGAATTGGACATGAGTTGCAGTTTCTTGAAAAATATATGGACATAATATTCTGGATGTTGGGATTTAATTAATTAATAACCAAATGGAGTTAAAAAGAGTTTTGGGCGACAGACAAAGCTTTGGCTAGCTCCCAGTAATTGATATTGCTTTTGTTTAGAATCTTAGTCATAGTCCATTTTTTGGGCATAAAAGTAGAAGTTTAGGTTTAGGATTTGGATTTGGATGGATCATACACTGCATTTGATTTTGGTCAATGCTAATTTCATACTTGTTAGCTCCCATTTGATTCAATCTCCCCTTTATTCTTCTCCTCCTCCTCCTTCATATACTCCTTCCACCACTCACCGCATATTGATCTTATTTTTATCTCTATAAAACAAAAATTATAATATATGTAATTTACAGGGAAAAAAAAAAAGAGAAGAAGAAGAAGAAGAGTCACTACGCCATTCCATCCACTTGATGATTATTCCTTTATATATATTTATATATATATATATATAATTCTGATTTTTATCTGCATCTTATTCTTACGCATCGATTCCATGCATAGGCTAGTGTCTGTGGGAGCACCGGAGAACCCCCTGTCCATCCATTCATTCATTCCTTTGTGTCTCTCTTGTTTGATCTAGAAAACCACAAATTACGTACAATTAACACACACACATATGATTCCTAATTAGAATATTTCTCTCTTGTGTACGTGGCTACTGTATTAGCTGCTCTTGATATTCACTGGAACTAATTCTTGTTCCCTTTGGGTTGCCCCAACCCGAGACGATTGTATCGTTGAATCCCTACCTGTCTTTCTTTCCATGCGTGGGCTGCAGACCCAGAGCAGAGTCAGAGACGCTACGCCTACGCTTTCAATAATAACCATAATCCCTGATCGGAGTCGGACTCGTTCTTCGCTGGGAGTTTGTCCAGTCTGGGCTAGCGGGCCTCCCCCATCTCAGCCCATTTACTTGAAGTGGACATTTGAAGTGTAACATGAGTTGGGTACCATAAAAAATATTTAAAATTCTTGGATTGTAACCAATTAAATCATTTTATCGCCTAGCAAATCTTACAACTAATTTTATAATTTATCAAGTATAATAGTCTCACCATTCCCACGTATAACTTAAAAAAAATCCTATTATGATTTAAATTTTTCTATAATTTAAACATTTCTTATGATAAAAAAAATAAAATAGAATTCTCATTCTTAGATAAATAAATGGCAATAATGGCAGGGGAGAGGCCCCCTATGCCATGAGAAATGAGTCAGCTGAAGTGCACAACCAGAAAGAACCAGTTGTAATTCTTAACGCATATTCTACACGTGTGTATATAAATGTTTCTTTCTTTATTAGCTTTCTTTCTTACTTTTGCTTCTCACACAAGCCCCACAAGTAGTTCCATTATTATATTCCTCTACAGAACTTTTCAAATGTAATCAAAATGTCCTGCCACGTCGTTTAGTTTGACTGACCTCCCCTCACTTGCCATCTGTCCTCTCTGGTCTAGGCTGTAAAATCCCTTCAAGACACCCAACCTTTTCCTTCTGCCCCTCGCTAGCCGGAGAGAAGAGAGGACAACCATTTCGTCCTGGACGAGTCTGAATAAGTAGTCCCCCTCTCCAATGTAGAATTTTGGGGCTCTTTTCTCGGACGCGGTGGCTTCTTGCCGGGATCTCGATGACTATGCGGGCAGAGAGCACCACGACCTCTGGGAGTGACTCCGAGACGCAGGTGGTGTTGAACGTCTACGATCTCACGCCCATCAATAATTACACCTACTGGTTCGGTTGCGGAATCTTTCATTCGGGTATTGAAGGTGAGTTTTTTGCAATCTTGATTCCCTGATCTTGCCCTGTTCCTGCTGATTGTTTGCTCTATTGTTGCGTTTTTATGATCTGGGCAATGCTCGTTTTATATGTTTGAGCTGAATTGATCTAAAAAGTTTGTTGGGAGCCTTTGACTTGTGAAGACCCATTTGGTGGTTGATTGAGTTGAGTTCAAGAACTGACATTTTCTGGAGTCCCATGGTAGCCCTTTTGGTTAATTAAAACGAAAGTGAAGCTGCGAAAACCAGGGAACCGGTCTTCAGCTATTATTAATATAAGATAAGATAATTCTGAAAGAAGAGAATAAGCCCAAAGGGGCAGACATTGACGACAGTGCTATAACATCAGAGATATTTTTCAAAGCCTGGTCAGTTTGATAGGGATCAGTTATGTAGCTTAGAAGGCAATGGTGTAATTGAAGCTGGCCTTAGGACCTCGGTCTGAATTTGCTTATTTCATGGTCTTACTATGTAATGGTGGTCTTCGTGTGTAATCTGCATGCTTTCTGAATTTTAGAGGCTACAGGAAGTGGCAAATGATGCTTATCCCTGTTATGAAGATACAGCCTTTCTTTCACCCATAAAGTAATCACTTTTGTGTTGTTGTGGGTGCTGCATCAGGGAAGACAGGTTCAAAGATTGCATCTGAGTTTTATCATATGTTTGAGATTTACAAAATTTTCAATCACTATCTGCATTTCTGGCAAGATGTTTGGCTGTGTCTGTAGTTTTTGCACGAAAAGGATTGAATAACTACCTAGATCTTGAGTCTGCCTGAGCTCTATATGAAGTGTTTGGATAGATTCCTATTTTGATGTTTTCTTGAACACACTATTGCAAAAGAGGTTTCACTGCAACTCCTTCCGAAAGATCTTTTGGACAGGTTTCATTCTCCATGTCGTTAATCAATTGAACAATTCTGAATTTTCAGTTCACGGTAAGGAGTATGGGTTTGGAGCACATGACTTCCCAGTTAGTGGAGTTTTTGAAGTGGAACCAAGGAGATGCCCGGGTTACAAATATCGGTGTTCCATAGCATTGGGCTGCATAAATATGCCTCCTCCTGAGTTCAGGACATTTATCGAGAATATGGCTTCGGGATACCATGGAGATACATATCACCTTATCAACAAGAACTGTAACCATTTCACCGATGATGTGTCGCAGAGATTGACAGGCAGGGGGATCCCTGGGTGGGTGAACAGACTTGCTCATTTAGGTAACATCAAAAGCTATATTCCTTTTGGCAGATATTATAAATCTGCAGAACCTTTACATTCTTTGCATACATTCAAGCTCGTAGGATACATTAACCTCAAGAAAGCAAGACATATCTAACTACAATTTCTTCGCTTATTCATAACCTCTTCCAAACTGTAGGTGCTTTATGCAGCTGTCTTCTTCCCGAAAGCCTCCAGATAACCACTGTTAAACAGCTGCCAGAATACCACGAATGTTCAGGTAAATGTTCTTCCTCTAATTTGCCCCTCTTCTTCTCTTCTGTAGATTAGCTCATGCCTGTTGTTTTATACTGTTCTTTCTGTGCTCAGAGGAAGATGTGATTGAATCATTATCAACCACAACACCTCATGAATCGACTGAAATGGAAGATGCTGAGCAAGAGAGACACTTGCTTTCAACCCTATCTTCGAGTGGGGAGGTTTCCTTTGTTAAAGAGAGAATGCAAAAGTGAAACCGGGTTTTGGCTGCTCTCTGCAACTGTTAGCAACATTAGTAACATTGTGGAGGATGATTTTGGTTTCTATATTCTAGCATTTGTAAGTTCTCTATTGAATTGCAGTTCTTTCTTTTTTGTATTTATGCTCTCTAAACCCAGCGTGTGTTAAGATTCATTTGTTACTCTTCTCCGTTAATGTGGGAAATTTTGGAGGTTGACTTGATGGAAAGATTCAAGGACCATAGTCTGATGTTTGATAAAAGCAATGGTGCAATATCAGCGTGATGAGCTTTCATTTCAGCAATTTCAATGTACAATTGGCGGATCATGTATAAATGGCAACAGCTACAACTCAAAAAAAAAAAAAAACGAGTATTTGAATTAAGGATACCCCATGTCATAAATCACAGTTAATCAGCCAAATGATACCAACTGCATGTCTTAGCAAAGACCTCAAGGATTAAGACCACAAGGCAAAGTGCAACCTCCCTACTACATCAATGGTCCATGACTACACAGACACAGCGTTTGTGATAGCAAGATTTAAAATAAAGCAAGTATCAGCACTTTATTCTAAGATTTATGGTGAGTGAGTTCGGGTCTTTTTAAGAATTGAATTTCTGCTTTTCCTGAGGAGTTATTAACCTTCTCTTTTAACTGAGGAAAAAGTAAGCAAACTCCCCCCAAGGTACGTTCCTTTTTCTCTGTTTCATTTCATACCAAAACTACTCGTTAATCATTCCAACTAATTTAATTTAATTTAGGATTGATTAGCATTTCTCCATCATCCAATCCTCCAACAACCAAGAATTAATTATTGGTTTTTCATTAATTCTATATTATTATTATTATTATTCTGTAATTACCTGGGGAGATTAGTGATCGACTGTCGTGAAATGAATCGGATCGATCCATCCATCCATCCATGTGCCTAATTGTTATCAACGCATCGTATGGTAAGTAAGCACAGTTTCATCATTCACGAATTTTCTTCTTTTAAAAGAAATAATGCAGGGACATTAAACTCGACTCAATAAACTCAACTACCGAAACATAGTTAATTTGGGTTCATCATTGCACAATCAGACGAAGACTTGTAAGACTTGACCTGTAGATTTAGAACATAAATTGATCGAAGTGAATGATCTACATCAACACTACAAGCATGTTCCAATTTCGATACAGCTGCGACTGTTAGTTAATTTATTACCAGACTGGAATTGCACGGTTGGAATTTGATCGATGTACACTAACATGATGGACACGTTATAATTCAACACAGGCATACAGTGTCCATTTAATGGTGACAGAATCGTAATGCAATATTTCAATGCAATAAGAGAGAGACAATAGGGTTATGGTGGGAGAAAGTGTAGTATATAGTGGATATATCATACAACGGTACTAACTAATAAAATTCAGTTATTTTCAGAGTTTTTTTTTATTATTTTTAGAATTTTGTTTTTAAAAAAATTAAAATGATTAAAACTTTTTGATCTGTGACGTTACTTAAGTAGTGTCATGTGATATACTAACTACATAGAGAACTATCTCCTCTCATATGGCATGGTGGAGGCTCCAAGGCATTCTTGCTACATATAATACGCACAGGCACGTAGAAAACCAATCTCAAGAAAGTAGCACGTAGAAGAAGAGGAAGCACAAGACTTCACCTTCGCTCCCAGAGAGAGAGAGAGAGAGAGAGAGAACTTGTCGAGAAGCTGGAAGGGTGCTTGAGCTACCATAATATAATAATGGTGGATCCAAGGAGACGAGGTTGGAGCAGCAGCATGTTTGGGAGGGTGATCACGGGATGCTGCTGTCAAGAGGAGTTATTCCACGGCCAGGACCAGAACCAGGACTTGTCGAGGGACGATGACGGAAGCCATTTTAGCCTGACCACCGGGGCTCTGCCTTCCCTTGGTGTGCGTGCAAGGAGCAGCTGCAGGGTTAAGTCCTGGAGAAGGTCCATCATCTCCCCTCACAATCGCTACTACAGGTATGATCATCATCATTTCCATCGATCCTTTTTCAAGTTGGGATACACTATACTTACATCTGCATGCTTTCTCTCTCTCTCTTTCTTTTTTTAATTATCATTGCCTCGTTCGTAACTATGTACAACCAGTGTGTGGTGGAAGCAACAGAGAGGAGAGATTCTATTGTTTGTCACTGGATTAACTTCCTCTGTTTTCTCGTAAATCACTGCTTTTAATTAGAAAGATCTGTTTCTAATTTTTTATGTTTGTCCGCTTGTACTCAAGAGTCCGAGACCTCTACTCAAAGCTAGCTCTATCTGCCCATCTGTTCCAAGAAGAACATCAGCACCCATGAATGTCTTCATTCTATATAAACTATATAAACATATAGCTATTAGATAACAGCTATAGTTTTTTTTTTTTTAAATCATATCAGACTATCGATCATCTTATTTGACTATATGTTATTGTCAATTTTCTTTCTTACATTAGCCGGGGAAAAAAAAGGGAAAAGTTCACGATTATTTTTTAGTTAGTGTTTTCCATGTTAAGAGTTGGGTTCTGACACTGGAAGATGTCTGACAATTTATTCGATTCCTAATTGGTGGCTTTGAATTCATAGCTTACATTTGACCTACTTACTGTCCCAGTTTAAACAGTTTCCGCAGTAAAACCTTTAATAGGTGGGACAACAGATAATTATGCAACCGAATTTATCTCTGCTGAACTTTAAAACACAACCAATCCTAGAGCCTAGAAAACCCCTCCCTTAAAACTCTGAAAGTACAGTCTCTGCTTGCCGATGTCCGTCCACCCCCGAGAAAGAAGATCCACCCTTCTTCCCTTTATATAACTGATTTCCTTAGAAATCATCAAGAGATACTTGAGGAATTAACTGGATAACGGGCTCTATAGAAATCATCAAGAGATACTCGAGCAATTAACTGGATAATGGGCTCTACTTCACAGGACGTGGGAGACTGCTCTTGTTGTGTTTGTCATCTACACCGCTTGGGTATCCCCTTTCGAGTTCGGGTTTCTTCAGGAGCCCATTCAGGCATTGCCGATTACAGATAATATTGTGAATGCCCTCTTCGCGGTAGACATTATCCTCACAATCTTTGCCGCGTATCTCGATAAGAATACTTACCTTCTTGTGGACGACCACAAGAGGATTGCTTGGAGATACATCACCACATGGTTCGTTTTCGATGTCATGTCGACTATTCCCTCAGAGCTTGCGAGGAAGATCTCCCCTCCTCCCCTTGGGTCTTATGGATTATTCAACATGCTTCGACTCTGGCGCCTTCGAAGGGTGAGCGCCTTATTCTCGAGGTAACAGATGATGAAAGAAACTATGTAACTGATCACAAAGTACCATGCTATCATCTCACTCTCATGGAGCTTAAGCATCTGATCTCGGTTACGCTTGTTTTGCATGTAAAACAAACAGACTGGAGAAACATAGGAAGTTCAACTACTTCTGGGTCCGAAGCTCAAAGCTCATCTGCGTAAGTAGCTGACTAAAATCTTTACCTCGTCGTCTCGTGGGCAATGCATTGCAATGCAAATCAAGAACGTATTCAATTCAGATAGTTTATTCTAATCTTTCATCAGGTCACACTTTTTGCTGTTCATTGCGCTGGATGCTTCTACTATTTTCTTGCGGCTCGGTTCAAGGACCCCGCAGATACATGGATTGCCAAAATTCACGATGACAGCCTGTGGATCCTGTACGTGACTTCAATGTATTGGTCAATCACGACTTTAACAACAGTCGGGTACGGTGATTTCCATCCTGTAAACACGAGGGAGATGCTCTTTGACATCTTCTACATGCTGTTCAATCTTGGGTTGACCGCGTACTTGATTGGTAACATGACAAACTTGGTCATCCGCGGGACTACTCGCACCAGAATATTTGTGAGTTTCTAATTAGGAATTCAAGTATAGCAGCCAAATGCGAAATGTATCGACATCATCATCTTACGTTACATATGATTGTGAATCACAGAGAGATACTATGCAAGCAGCATCGAGCTTTGCTCAGAGGAACCAGCTACCTCCTCGGCTACAAAATCAGATGCTCGCACATCTTTGTTTGAAGTACCGGACAAACTTCGAGGGACTGCAGCAGCAAGAGATTCTTGAATCTCTACCCAAAGCTATCCGCTCGAGCATCTCTAATTACCTCTTCTTCTCCCTGGTTGAAAGGGTCTACTTATTCCAGGGAGTTTCGAATGACCTACTATTTCAGCTGGTACAGAAAACAGCCAATCTCGTCTCGACTTTTCTCTTCGCTTGTATGGGTTGGGATAGCCATTAATTTTGTCTGGTTCAATTTGTGAAGGTTTCGGAGATGAAAGCCGAGTATTTTCCTCCAAAAGAAGATGTGATTCTTCAGAATGAAGCTCCAACAGATTTCTACATACTTGTCACTGGTGCTATGGTAATAATTTAATGGCATGAACATTCTCAAGATACATCGGTAGGACGCTTGTGTTGATTTTTCATCCAGTTCTCCCTATATATATATGTCATCTCTTTGCAGGAATTGCTGGTTGTGAAGAATGGGGCTGAACAGGTAATCCCGACAGAACAACTCCAATTTCTTATAAAATGGTTCATAGCACCAGCAACATATAATCGGTTTCTCGACGGGAGCTGTAGGTGGTCGAAGAATTAAAAACTGGCGATCTTTGCGGGGAGATTGGTGTGCTGTGCTATCGACCTCAGCTTTTCACAGTTCGGACCAAGTGATTGAGCCAGCTACTTCGGCTGAACCAAATCGCCTTCCTAAATACTGTTCAATCCAACGTTGGAGATGGGACAGTAATCATGAACAATTTCCTCCAGGTCTACAAACATCAAGCATTCGCAAGGTACACGTTTATTATTTTGAGATGCAGAGTCTGAAATCTCCCTTCTTCGCGGGGCAGCACCTGAAGGAGCTCACAGATCCGGTAATGGAAGGCATCCTGTTGGAGACGGAGGAGATGCTGGCGCATGGTGGAATAGACCTGCCAGTGAGTTTATGCTTCGCTGCACTCAGAGGGGATGACCTGCTGCTGAATCAACTGCTGAGGCGAGGTCTCGACCCAAACGAATCGAACAACAACGGGAAGACAGCTTTGGTGAATTTCAGGCATCCACCCACTTGTCTATGACGTAAATCATTGGCTTTCTTAAAACTAAAACAGAGAAGCAAGTTTTTATATTTATCCGCTTGATCTATTCAGCATATTGCAGCCTCTAGAGGAAGTGAGAGCTGCGTCCAGCTTCTACTGGATTATGGGGCAGATCCCAACCGAAGAGGTGTGAATCGTGTGGCCTTCCTATCGTTCATTACTATGTCGAATTCAACAACACCGGCATAAACGAAGATTTGTCATTGCTCATTTCAGTCCTCATTTCCGGTATTAATTTATCGGTGTTCTGTAGGTGTGTGCTCATGGTGTATGGTCTACGATAGTTAATACAACAAATAAATATAGTTGAATTAGGTCTTCTTCTAAGAAATTTTGCAGATTCAGAAGGGAGTGTGCCACTATGGGAGGCAATGCTGGGTGCCCACGAACCCGCTGCGAAGCGCCTGATTGATAACGGTGCCAGTTTAAGCTCTGGAGACGTTGGTCAGTTCGCTATCAGAGCAGCAGAGCAGAACAACCCCAAGTTACTCGAACAGATAGTTTGCTGTGGAGGAGATGTGACGTGCCCCGACAGCAGCGAGAACACAGCCCTCCATGTGGCCATATCGGAAGATAATCTCGAGATAGTGAAGTTCCTCCTGGCCCAGGGTGCTGATACTGGCAAGCCTGATAAGCACGGATAGACCCCGCAGGACCTGGCCGATCAGCAGGGCCACGAGGAGATCAAGCAGCTTTTTGAGTCTCACAAGGGGCTCAGGAAGGAAACAGTCCTGTCCATCCCAGAGAAGGTGCAAGTGCATCACGGGGTCCAGTTTCTCGGAGGGCTCACACCACATGGCCAGATGCGGAGAAGCTGCGGGGATTTCCAGAATTCCGTGTATGGGATGATCTCGGCGGCTGTTCATAGTGAGGAGAAAAGCTTGGTCTTTCCCATAAACAATGACCATGAGAGTGCAAGCCCGAGCCAGGACAAGGTTACAGTTACGATCAGCTGGCCCGAGAGAGGAGACAACAAAGGACGCTGGTCCTGCTCCTTGGGAGCTTGCAGGAGCTGCTAGAGATTGCTGGCAAGAGATTCGGCTTTGTGCCCAGCAATATCCAAACGACCGGGGGAGCTACCATCGACAACATAGAGACCATTAGGGACAGGAATCATCTCCTCCTTCGGCAACAGGCAACATACCAATCAGGCACAGAAACTCATGTCTACACACCGAGCTTTCTACAAAGGCCTCATAACCGTTTCGGAGGGTGCGCCGGGCCCGGGCAATAGTGCAACGATCGGGCGACGCTTGCAGGCCCCAGCAGCAAGCTACCGTAACGGGCCCACCCCTTACAAAAATTAATTTAATATCATGCAGACCATTGACCCACGTATCAGATATTAAACTGATAAGAACAGATACTACACTTGATCTTAGCCAAAAGGCCGAGAAAGGTATGACTTGGCAAGAGTCAGGCCCATGCTTTTATGAACACTGCTGCTTTCTTCGGTGTCCCCGAACGGCCAGTGTGGGATTGGCTGTTGGTATAGTGACTAAACCGACCAAACCTGCAAATAATTAGTTATATTCTCTCTCGCTTCCTCCCGGGGAGGTTAAATTTGTTAATTCAGTTCAGTTTCCCTCGTAAGTGATCAGATTGGAAGTGTTAAAACTTTTAGAGAGGAGTGGCTGCCAGGACCTCGCGGAAGCATCTAAAATCCACAGCAGAGAGCCATTTATTTCTGCAGGTAGAATGCCTTCCTGTTGCACTATCGGTACAGAATCTCGGTGAATCCAATGATGACCGTTTACGTTCCAAGAGAAAAATGAAATCCTGCAAAAACCAATCGAGGATCGAACCATCCTACCAGGCATGAATCTAGCAGTGAACTCTATCTGACCTGTTCTTTCAGGTCAGTTCTACGGGCCAGCTGAACCAATTAAAGAGAAAAAACAAGATATTCATCCACACTAAATATAACGCAATCCTCTCTCGGTACACATTGAGAATTCTTCCATACCAAGGGATGCAGGATTCAATGGCAAAACATTGTCAGAAAGGACAAAATAATCTCACAAGAGGAAACTCCGAAAAGAAATAAACATTAGAGTCTATTAAAGAGCACTATCCAAACGCAGAAGAACTTTTTAAGTGCTGAAACTGAGCTGAGCCTCCTCGCAGATCTTAAGATAGGAGTAGTAAGCATACTACTACATCAGGAGCAGCATAGGTTGATTTACTTCCAAAGCTTGCGTAAAGACATGTTCTTCTCGGTCTCCTTCTTCATCACCTTGCCCACTGCCATCTCAAAGTCTTCCTGCGTCACGTGAACTCTCCTCTCCCTCAGAGCAAACATTCCTGCCTCCGTGCACACCGCCTATTATAATCACGACAATGACAATATTGAGCCGTTGTTGAGAAAGAATCATATGCACAAGAAAGAACAAGGAAAGACATTTTCTGCTTCAAAAAAATATAAAGGGATGCTTTGACTAAACAAAGCTCTCACCTTAAGCTCCGCACCAGATGCACCATTCATCTTCTCAGCAATCTTCTTTAGATCGATCCCCCGCATCAGATTCATTTTCCTGGAATGGATCTTGAGAATATCCAGACGAGACTACAGAAGAAAGAGCAACAAAAAACAGATAAGATGAAGATGCAAATATTTTAGTTACTGATGCATCAGCACCTATTTTCATTGTAACCCAAGCTGTCCAGGCACATTGAGATATCTATTCAGAATTGCCAAAGATGAACCCATACCTCTTCGTTGGGATTTGGGAATTCAATTTTCCTGTCTATCCGTCCAGGCCTAAGAAGAGCTTGATCCAGAATATCAATACGATTTGTGGCCATCAGAACCTACAAAGAGCAGCACATCTTTAAACTAGTTGACAAATAACTTTGAAGGAAACGTGAACTCTGAAAATATTATTATTACTTTAATCTTGTTGGATGCTTCAAATCCATCGAGCTGATTAAGAAGTTCTAGCATAGTCCGCTGCACCTCACTGTCTCCATTGCCACTTCCTGATTCCATTCTTGCAGACCCAATACTGTCGATCTCATCCATAAAGATGATAGACGGGGCATGCTCCCTAAATAGTTTTCATGTTAGTTCCCCAGAAAAAATTTCTCATGATAAACACTTCTATAGAACGGTAACTTCTTAACTAGTTCCAGCTACAGGGACCCTCTAACATGATATACACTGACTCACTGCTGAAACCAAAGAACTGACCGATCGATGATTTAGAAAATTTTGGTTTCTATTATTATTAATCCAGAAAAACTGCATATCCCAACTTGGTCATGATATGCTGATAATCAGAGACATAAGAGTTTGTTTAACCTGTGAAAAATTCTCAAAATCAATTACATGGAGAAAAAAAAAAGCACAACCTAAGAATGAAGTAGGCAACATAGAAAGCATGATATATCCAGAAAGGATGGACGGAATCAAACCTAGCCATGACAAAGAGTTCTCTGACCATTCTGGAACCTTCTCCAATGTACTTCTGAACCAATTCTGAACCAGAAACCCTTATGAAAGTACAATCAGTGTGGTGCGCCACTGCCCTTGCCAACAGTGTCTTGCCAGTACCAGGTGGTCCATAGAGTAGAACACCCTACAAATAATGATGTTAAGGTTCGATAAAAGGAACTTAAACTTCTTTATTGGAGGAATATGTAACTACATTAATGACATAATTAGCATCTCCACGGATTGAGTGTCCTACCTTTGGCTGCGCTATACCAAGGCTTTCAAACAGTTCGGGATGCTTGATTGGAAGTTCAATGACCTGAAAACAGTTATTAAGACACATTACATATGCCATGCCAACAAATAAGAATGAACAGATCCTTCCACTGAAACTGAAACATATAAAATTTCAGGAATGAAAAATGCAATGTCGTATATACCTCCTTAATCTCTTTAATCTGCTGGTCAAGACCACCGATCATGTCGTATGTAGAATCAGGAACCTTTTCAACCTTCATTAGATTGACCAAAGGATCTACTTTGCTCGGCAAGATCAAGTGAAGAACATAGCTGTCATTGCGGAGAGCAACTCTTGTGGAGGGTGTGATCTTTGTTATGTCAATGTTTTTGTCAATATCTACCACATATTTCCCTTCAGGATGAACCTAGAAATATGTTCAAGTCTCAACATAACAGTGAGTCAAACATTCACAAGGACATGTGCCTTCTTTATTTATATTGCAATCAAACGATTAATACCTTAACTAGAACTTTATTTTTCCCCATAACTTTGACAACTTCACCAACATATGATCCAGGCTCCTGAAGAAGCTGCAATTCTTCTCTAAGCATCCTCACTGCCAAATTGAGCATTTGGTGTAGAAGCTCAGAATTTTAGCACTCACATATCCAATTAAATGTAATAGGAGCACCACAAGGAGAGGAGAACAATTCTATGAAAAAGCATTATTGGGACAATATATCTTGAAGCCATTTACAGCCTCCAGGGCATACAAGCATAATAACGATCCAAAATATCTGACCACTGCAAAAGGAAGACCAGCACTATCTTCATTAGAACCTCGTGCCAAATGAGGGGCTTGACATCTCTATCTGCAGGAACCTAAAACTCCTATTGTTGCACCATAGTGAATGCCTCTATCTAATAATTCTAACTTCCTACTAATTACAAACTGATACAGACTGATAGTAATGCCAATGTAAGTCTTCCAAGACCAGACCAAAGCTGGCATACTGGCGCCGCAGTGGCCACTAAGCCAGACAAAGAATCCAACAATTACAGGAATGCGGTAACACTGACACACCCAAGTCCAGGCAATGCCTATTAAGATCCTCTGGAGAACTAATTCATGACTGACTCACTCATCTCCCCTTATTGTTAGACTTCTTATCTTCCCATCTTGTCTTGCTCATCTCTCTCTCATTTCACCAGAGTTCCCTTTCTACCTCTCTCTCTCCTCATATCCCATTCCCATATGATCTTCACATCAAAAACTTCCATGGCTGAATCGCTCGCAGGCTAAAGGTTTTCATTTTGATGACTCATCAACTACTAAATGCCTCAAATCACTCCATACTTCTACAGCTAAATAAGCAACACTGGCTCAGCATAGTCAGCAAAATATACCAGTAAAGAATGATTTGACTAAAAAATCAGACGTTCAACCAAATTTACCATTAATTCTGCTAAGAATCCGAACAATCAAAAGCAGATTACCCTCGACGGGATCTAGGTTTTAGCTCAAATCAGACGCAAAATAATTTGCAAGGCAGAAGTACCTCGAGAATTTAGCTCGTTCCGCTGAGCTTCGAGGCGGCTGAGGTTGTGAGACTTCTGGCGGACGCGAAGCTGAAGCTCATGGATGTGCTGGAGGTAGTACTGCCTCAGGCCTTCTCCTTGCTTCGACCCTCCCTTGGCGGAGCAGGCCTCCTCCATAGCCTCCGATCCTGGGTGCTTCCTCTCCACTCCAACAGCAGCCATTGCTCGACTTCTATGCGTCCGCGTATTCCCTGATTTGTGCGGTAGAGAGAGACGGGAAGAACGAAGAAGAAACACGAAAGGAATAATCGGCTCCGCTTCGCCAATTAAAGGCGGTGGATGGCGGTGGCTGCCACCCATTGGAGTAATGGGTTTCTGTTATGGGCCAATTATGGGCCTATGACTGGCCCATCTACACCGATTGGACTTCTACATTGAGCAGAGCATCCCGACCAAGGTCAAGTCAGTAATACCAATAAGAATGCAAGGGTATTCTTGTCCTGACAGAATCTGTTTCCCTCTGTGATCAGGCAAAGCGGTTCTTTTATCAAAGGAGAAGAAAAGGCAATTTAGGTGGGCAAAAGGTCGCCCTCCTGCCCGGCAAAATACTCAAAATCTGCGAACAAGAAGAGCGTGGAGAGAGAGGGAGAAGATGACCGGGAAGGGTGCGAAGGGCCTGACAACTGCGGGCAAGAGCGGAGACAAGGCAGACGGGGACAAAGACAAGAAGAAGCCCATCTCTCGTTCTTCTCGTGCTGGCCTTCAGGTGTGTCTTAGATGAATCTCCGTCCCCTCTGCTTATTTATTCCTTCATTTTGCCTGCCGCTTCAAATTGATTCGATATTGGAAATTGCTGCGGGGATGTCTTGTTAGTTGCTTTGCGTGGAATGCACGATTTCGGAATTTCTTGAATGAGAAATATGGGATCTTGCTGGGAAGCCTCTGAAATTTTAGTTCTTGGTCACTTCTCAGTCAAACCATGTATAATTTTCTCTGTCATATCAGACACAACAGGATTCTTGCGGCTTATGTTGTCGGAATTCAAAGAAGTTACCGTTCTATAAGTCCGTTAAATTCCTGTTCTGCAATCCAAAAAATCTTGTATTTGTGATATCGTTGTTTTTCTATTAACGATTCTGCTTCCTAGTAAGATGCTGCGATTCTGAGCCTAATATATTATTGTGTTAATTGTATGCACTTACGGTGATTGTGAGTGCTTTCTTTCCTCTATCTTCCTCTTTACCTCTTCAATCAATGTGGTTGTGTTCGAGGGGTGGTAGTTGCAGGAGTTGTTGAACAAGCTCAGGTTCTTCTTCAAGCAAGTTCCAGATTTTCCACTTTTACATAATGCACGAGAGCCATTGGTATGAAAATCGTATTTTTTCCCCCTAAAATTCTAAAGCTCCTCTTTTCATTGCAGTTTCCTGTTGGTCGGATCCACCGGTTCCTCAAGTCGAGAACCATGGCAAGCGGGAGAGTCAGCCACAGCAGCAGTCTATTTGGCTGCTATATTGGAGTACTTGACCGCAGAAGTCCTTGAGCTGGCAGGAAATGCGAGCAAGGATCTCAAGGTGAAGAGGATCACACCCCGCCACTTGCAGCTTGCAATCCGAGGAGATGAAGAACTCGAAGAACTCGACATTCACAAATCTCTCATCAACAAATCAACCAAGGAGTAATAATACACAAGGTAGATGCCACGATTTTATCCTCCTGTTTTCAGTGACTCAGTTGAGTTGTTTTCTTTGGTGAAACTCACTCTGTTCAGAATGCTGACGGAACTTTTCAGCCATTACCTATAGTACCAGCTCTATGATTCTAATTCTCTATCTCTTATCCAGCCATTAATAATGAAGTGGATGCAGTTGTTTGGTTACAGCCGTCGATAATGAAGTATAAAAATCTTAGTTGCAGGTTTTCCTCTTTTGCGGTTCAACCAGGCGCAAATAATGTTATCTTGCAGCCGACTCCTTAAATTCAACATTTTATACTCCGAGTTGCTTCAAAGAAGCCTCTCCTCAGCAATGTCAAAGGCCAGGAAAAAGCCATACTGTTCTAAGAGATTTATTGAAAGAATAATACAAAAGAAATTGGAACGAAGCACCATCATGCTCCAGAATAGATATCCATGGCTAATTACTGATATATTGGTGAAAGTGATCCACAAGCCTAGCAGCCCCCGGCAACATTGCCTTTAAATGTCATGTAGAAATTCGTGAAATCCACCCAGAACCTAGATCCCTAATCTCAAAAGCTAAAAGGGCAAACCCATGAATTAACTCCCTGCAGTTAAGAAAACCAAACATCACAAATCAGGATATCCCAAATGAGAAAACGATTGGTTCCACGATTGAAGCAGGCAGAAGCAACAATTAGCAACCGCAGCTGCCTAAGTGTTGGAAACACCATCCTCAGATTAAGGAGACTTTTGGTACAGCCACAGGGAATTTGTCAATCTCTTCCATCCAAGGATTCTTTTCTTTCTTGGGGTTGATGGTCCTGAGAGCCCTCCACACTGCGCTATTACACTTAAATCCTGACCCAAAGGCGATCTGCCACGTCCTGTCTCCCCTCTTAATCCTCCCCTTAGCCTCTGAGTAAGCCAGTTCATACCAGAGAGAGCTGCTCGAGGTGTTTCCAAATCTGTAAAGTGTCATCCGTGAAGGCTCCATGTGCCAATCGGAGAGCTGCAGGTTCTTCTCCAGCTCGTCTAGCACAGCTCTCCCTCCAGCATGAATACAGAAATGCTCAAAAGCCAACTTAAAATCAGGAATATACGGTTTGATCTTCATCTTCAAAAGCTTCTTCCCAATTAAAGTGGCAAAGAAGAGCAACTGTTCGGACGTTGGAAGGACGAGAGGCCCTAATGTGGTTATGTTAGTCTTCAGGGCATCACCTGCAACAGCCATTAGATCTTTCGACAGGGTCACGCCAACCTTCCCATTGGAATCCTCCTCTTGTGTAACGCAAGTGAAGCACTTATCATCAGCTCCCTTGTGGGTGCGCACAGTGTGAACCAACTGATACTTGGACCTTCTTCTGTCGGAGCTTTTATTTGAGAGAAGAATCGCGGCCCCACCCATTCGGAACAGGCAGTTCGAGACAAGCTTCGACCGATCGTTCCCAAAGTACCAGTTCAATGTAATGTTCTCCATGCTTATGACCAGCGCATATGAGTTTGGGTGAACCTGAAGGAGATGCTTTGCAAGATCGATCGAGATCAAACCCGCACTGCAACCCATTCCTCCCAGATTATAGCTGATTATATTCCCCCGAAGCTTGTAGTGATTGATGACCATTGCAGATAAAGAAGGGGTCGGGTTGAACAAGCTGCAGTTTACAATTAAAATGCCTATATCTTTGGGCTTCACGGCAGTCTTCTCAAGGAGTTCATCGATGGCACCAAACATCACAGTCTCTGCCTCCTTCCTGGCTTCCTTCATCGACGGGTTTGGAGGGATGTTGAGGACAGCCTCAGGGAGGTAAGTTGAGTCCCCGAGCCCAGACCTTTCTAGTATCTTCCGCTGGAAATCAAGATTCTCCTTCGTGAAGGCACCGATCATCCGGGACTGGTCCATGAAGATTTTCTTGGTGCATCTTCGGGACTCATCGGGCTTGTAGCACGAGAAGTTGACGAGATAGACAGGGCGAGGACGTGTAAGGAAATAAAGGGTGGATAAGAACACGAGAAGGGTTGAGCAGAGGATCACAGAGATGAGGTTGAACTGGAGATGGATCCAAAGCTCTTGGAGGTCCGTTAAGGAGAACGTGGAGAGCTGCGCGGCGATTATGACTACAAGCGGTGATAGGAAAAGGTACATTCCATGGGTAATCAGATAATGGTACCCAAGCTTCACGTACTTCAACTTGATTGATCTTTTGAAGTCCGGGAGATTTCGGGAAGATGATTGGGGGTTCAAGGGCGTATCAGGCTTCGGCTCTGCCATTGCTTTCTTCTTCCCTGTCAAAATTGTTCAGGAACATGTCAGTGAGGTGAGGCAAGACATTTAATGGAAAAACGGCGACCTGTTTTCTTAAGGGACTAGACGGATTCGAACAAAATGAGGAATTTACACGTATAGATCAGAGAAGCCTTTGAATACACGAAAGCCAGAAATGTGGGTGTTTTTCCCCAATCCGCTGCAGCTGAAAACCCATCTAATGTATCGAGCAAAAAAAAAAAAAAAAACCCATCTAATAAAGAAGAAGCTTTTTATCCTAAGTAAAGAAAGAACAGACGACATCCTTTTCTTCTGTCGCCATCCAAATTAACAGATCGAGCAACACAGCACAGGCGATAACGATCGAACAAGATCAAGAATTGCCCCAGCGACTGAAATTTTTGCAGAGAACATCCATCCATTTCTTAAGAAAGAACAAAACTTGAACGAGTAAACCCAGATCCAGAAACTGACCTCGAAGCTCAATCCCAGAGAAGAGTCGCCGGAATCTGGGGAGAGGAGAGAGAGGAAAGGGCAGAGACCGGAGGGATTGCGAAGAGAGAAAACAGTGCTAATTATGGGGACTAAAATTTTTGGAGGGGGGGTTGCGTGGACGGGCGACGAGGTACAGAGAAGATGCTCGCTAATTTGTTTATATCAATGAGCTGGCCCCCTTTTTTTTCCCCTCGAAATTATATTAATGAGCTGTCGATCAAATTGGTCGCAGGAAACAAAATTGAGGGACACTGGGCAGACCTGTAAACACATATGTAGATTACTGACAACTAATGTAGATGTATATTATAGATAAAATTATTCAACCTATTTTATATTATTTAATTAGTGATTAACACGTATTTGTTTTATTTATATAATTTGATTTGTAATTAAAGAGATAGGATGATGGAAAATTTTCTTTTACATGGGGCGGCTGATGATATTTTGGTTTCAATTCAAAGGCTAAGGCGAAGGCGGCCGCGCCACCAAAGTTTGAATATTCCAACGCTCCGGCATTGAATTTGACGTTCACGCAGCTTCCACGACAGCATAATGAATGAATGACTGATCCGGCACCACAAGCACAGCTTGACAATGACCCCGCCATGAGGGCCACAATCAAGTCATGGACAAAACTTGTAATAATAATTACATGTTTAGTGAGGTAATAACTACTTCAATATCTTCCTAGCCATGTGCTCCTCTTGTGTCACGGCCCTTACTAATTGAGTTCGGAAGGCATCCAAATGCCTCGGTCATTAAAAAAAAAAAATTATTTTAATGTCTTCACTTCACTAATAAATTTACATAACCTCTCCCTCTCCACTCACGACCTGCTATTCGTCATTACGGACAAAGGAAGCAACTTGAAGCTTTCACTTCAGAAACGTGAAGAACTCAAACAAGATGTTTTCTGCCATTGCTTCCTTCCATTTGAAAATCGCGTGGACATGGTTATAATCTTCAAGACATGACGGAGTCTCATGACTTTTATGGCTGGTGTTACTTCATCTAGCAATAGTTGCTTGCTTTTTTTATTTTTTTTATTTTACCGCAGGAATTAACTGGAAGATTCCTTGACACCCTCTGAGAAGCTGACCTCTCAGGCGGAAGGATGCAGTTGATTAAGGTAACGCTGAATCTGCCACGGTCCTGCACCCCATGATCCTAAATTACTTACATGGTTGTGTTGATGTTAATCTGTACGCCGTTCTGCAGCTCCACAAGTACTTTTCCCCTATTTTGCTCCGTGTTCTTTGGTGGACAGGACAAACACATGTATATATGAAAACTAACAAGAAGTTCACTGTGCAAGTTAGTCCTTATGGATGTAAAAGTAAAACGGTCTCAAGTTTGGTTTCGAGAATATTACTGTCCAGAAATGAGGTTATGTTATGTCTTCATTGATCGACTGACTGTTTATGGGAGGATGATCATAAATAGCTGCCACTCCATATCAAGCAACTGCTCTGCTGCTGCTGCAAGCATTCTCCTCTACACAATGAGGACAAGAGTTACCTCTCCTCCTCCTCCTCTTCTTCTTCTCTCTCTTTTTTTTTGTCTGTTACACCAGAAACAGAGCATCGAGAGACTTTGAAACTAAAAGGGCAGTCGGGTTGAATTCCTACTACTGCTACTCTCTTTCTTTCTCTTCATTTAATAAAGAAAGAACACTGAACACAAACAAGAAGTAACTTTTTGAAAGAGTTATAACTTCACAAAACTTCTCATCCCTTATCGTAGTTTAGACTTGATCTTAGGCTAACGGTTACCGGCTTCACGAGACCCTTTCGGTCCACACACGGCTAAGCACTATTGGGCGGAGCTTTCTCGATCCAAGCTAACTACTGGAAGATTTGAAAAGAAAGGAAGTCTCACTATACTATAATAAGCAATTTATTTCGTTGGAAAAAGAGAAAAAATGAAAACTTTTGAAATATTTCTTTTTTATTAGCTAAAGAATATTTACAAGGGTGAACCTTAGCTATATGCTTAACACAAGCGAGTCGGACTCTAGTAAAGAATCTAGGAATTTCTCTGTTTTTGCCGTTCCCGGCTCAACTCTAATAAAGGAAAGGTCCTCCTCTCTATTCTCTATTCCTTGCGTGGGAGGTCCCTTCTAGCAGCCCGTATCCCTGCTTCCAACCTTGAGAAATTCGTGTTAACAGCTAAATCAACAAAAAGGACTAGCCCATGATCCTAATCTAGGGCCCATGCCTTGGTAATGGATTGAAAACAGGATTTCAGCTTCGTCCTCCGCCCTCTAATGGTTAGTTCTGCCCGGCCCTCTAACCTTCACTCCTCAAATTAACAGAGACAAGGGTGATTGGTCGAGTGTTAGGCTGATAAAGCCTGCCGAGTATCTCTAGTGCCCCTCTTTCCCTGGTTCATTCCCGACCGATACACTCTAGTTTATCCTATCAATCAACCTTGTATGGTTTATCGTTCGATTGAATAGGCCGCGATGCCAGAGCAAGCAATGGAGCTTTGGTTAGGTCATTGTCTTCCCCTTTCTACGGGGTCATATCATATCAGTTCCCCGTAACGAAATTCAGCCTTGGGATCTACGCGTTACCCCGTACGAGTTGTTTTTCACTGAGAAAGTCCAAGATTGTCTTGAACGGTCACTTCTTCATGGTCCTTGGCAACACGGAAGAAAGTTCCTTTAGAACATTAGACCTGGAAAACTCGACCAGTAGTTCCCAATGTTTGGTACTTTCCATACTTCATGGGGGTGCAACATCAACAAATTAGCTCATGATCAAGTTACAACCTAAGATCTATGACTATATTGTTTTAACTATTCGTACTTTGTTCATTCCCTCGGTATGTTCCCAGGTACAAATAAAAATTTGGCTTTAATTAATAAATAAGAAAATTTGGGAAACATGTTTTTTTTTTCCATGGGATTTGTCAGTAAGTTGATTTCCTGGTTCGGCGATTGATTGTTAGTATTAGACAATGGAACTGTGACAAACACTAAACTTAAAGGAGTAGGGCTGTGCCTGCTTTTTGAAAAGAATTTTATGCTATTATTCCACCCAAAAAAAACCTTTATGAAAAAATATTAATAAAATCATTTTAATTCACTATATTTATGATAACATTTATCTATTTACTCTAATTTAATTGGTATTTTTTAAGCATGTAATCAATGAACATTTTTTCCGCATTATGACAGGCACTTTGATAATTAATAAAGGGCAAGAAGCACTTCGCATGAAAATGTTGGAAAATCCACTAGTTAGGGGACAACTCATTCCCTTCTTTTTTTTTTTATGTTAAGAAATTAAAAAAAAAAAGGTGAACAACCAAACTACCTGCCATCAAAATGATTAAATGGTTGGCTCCCTCCCTATTTCAACTTTTCAGCAGTACAATTCTCCCCCGTTTGTAATACAAAAATATTAATTACCAAAAAAAATATTGTAAAAATTTTAAAATGAGATGACAGAGAGAATTGGCGCCCCCTCCCTCTCCCTCTCCCTCTCCCTCCGGCTCCAATCAACAAATAAATGATCCCTTCAGTTTCCCATTGATTGTCTCCCGCTCCCCTTTCCTGGAATTTGACGGTGCGAGTTTTAGCTGTACTCAAGGGGTGACTCCTATAGGTGGGGTCCTCGCTGGAGTCTGGCCATCCGATCCTTTGGATGGGTCGTCTGATGATTGCCGGAGCGCATCATCGGTGGTGGTCTCGCTCCGGCTCATGTCCTCCATCATGCGTACGACATCTGCCATATTGGGTCTCTGATCCGGTGCGGTGGCGACACACGACATGGCGATCTGAAGGAGCTGCACCATCTCTTCCTCGATGTTGTGGTACCTCATCAACTCCGCGTCAAATACTTCAGCAGTCCATTCCTCACGCACGACCGACTGAACCCACCTAGGGAGGTCGATCCCCTCGTCCCCGAACGAGGCCTGGTTGGGCGACTTCCCCGTCAGCAGCTCCAGCAGCAGCACCCCGAAGCTGTACACGTCGGACTTGAACGTCACCTTCTGGGTCTCCATCACCTCGGGTGCCCGGTATCCTGCCACTCGGTTAGGATGCGTGCTGGTGCCAAGGAGTGGATTCAGTCCGAATTCCGAAACTCGGCCAGATTGATCGGGCTCAATAAGGATGTTGGAAGATTTTATGTTGCCATGGACCGCTTTGCTCGAACCGTGGAGGTGAGCCAACCCTCTCCCAGCACTGATTGCGATTCTCCGCCTGCTATCCCAATCCAGTGGTGTACGGCCCGAGCCTCTACTGCCTGCAAGTACACAGCATACGAATCGGAATCAAGTCATACATACATATGGGACATTTAGTTTTGTTGGTTATTGAGACAGACTTTTGTAACTAGGAGGAACTTTTCTTGGAAAATAACCATCGGTGTTGCTGACTAGCAGAATAAATTAATCAGGCTTCAGCTAACTCACAAAGGCCCGCAAGCACCCGCAAGAGAGAATCCAATTCCAATTAATCTCGATTAATAGCATATGGGAATATCAATGAATATACAACCCGAGTGCATATCTACATGTAATGCTTGGTTCGCATCCCTGTCAATCAAAACAGCTATTGAGAAAGGAAGCTAGTAAAGTCATGTTGTTCTCAATCTAGAATTAAGAGATATTGATTTGATTTTAACTTCTCCTACATGTTTATTCCTCTTTCCATTCGGTACCTCAAGAGTCCAAGGAGATTTATGGTGAAATTTAAGTGAATTTAACAGAAGAGTAAAATGATGAATTTTATAAAATAGTTTTAAAAAAAAGGTAAAATTTAGATGATAAGTTTTCTATTAAATTAATATTTGCAAATGATACAAAAACCAAAACAAGTGCTCCCCCTCTGTTTGGGCATGGGAGGGGGGGCGGGGGATCATGGGAACACGTTGTCGCCGCCGGTGGCAATTGGCATTAATGTAAGAAGACCTGACAGGTGGGATGGGGTGGGGAGGGGAGAGTAGCGTGGGTGGGTCAAGGGGTCGTAGTGTTCACTCCAAGGAATGCTCGAGCAGAGAGAGAAGAGGAGGAGGCAGAGACACTAGGAGTCATATCATTCATAGCATCATTGCAAAAATGTTAAATTAAATTTTTCCAAAAAAAGAAAAAAGGATTGAGAAATCTGCACAACGTGACTGAAAGAAACAGCTCGGGCAGAGGAGTCAAAGCGCTCCACTAAACAACAGATCAATCTGTGACACAGAGAAAATGACGACGCAAAACCAAATCCCCACCCACAAAACTACTAACTCGGTAAATAAGGATGTGTAAGGGTAGAAAAGATTTTCTTTCTGAGTTATAAGACGGCTGCTGTCTAGAATAAATAGTTGCCAAGAAAGGAAAATTTTCTAGAAGGAAATTAAAGAAAAGAGGAATATAAGAATTGAATTTAGAAAAGAAAATTAACCGGTAGAGCCTGTTGATTCAGACAGATAACAATCTCTCACCATGCAGAATCCCACTTCGATGAGTTCTAGACAGAAAATATGGCGCTTGGGAGAAAGTATCTGGTGCATCATATAAATCTCGTAATAACAGTAATGTAGTATAACCGTTCACTTAAAATTAGACTTATAATCGACAAATGTGTAATTATAGTGATCAAATCTTAAAAAATTTAAAATAAAATAAAAAACCTAATAAATAACAAGCTCTAATTAGACAAATATATTATATCAATAATCTCACATGATAAGTCCCATATACTTGGTATTTCTGGACGCTGCTCTTGCATGAGCTTTCCGAATTGATGAAAGAAATTCTGACTTGTTCAACCACTTTAATTAAGAAAATCTTATGTCCCTACCTTAACATTAACCAATAAAATTCAATTCTATTTAGAATTTTAAAAAAAAATTAAATTTTATTAATTGGTTTTACCATGTAAGATAAGCATTGTTGCCCGACACCACTCGACCTGGCCCTTTAATCACGTATGAGAATCAATTAGCACCTGTGGATTGGGAGAGAGTCACTATCGGGTATATCACAAGCCAATACCTACGTAGCGTCACTCGTCAATTAGATTAAGTTATTTTTAAGATTATCTTTTTTTTAATTTTATAAAAAATTTCTTAAAAAATAAATTATATTAACTTGTGATACCATGTTAGTATTATAATGTGACATGCATTATAGACAGGACTCTCCCCTCTCGTGGAGGTGGAGAGCGGCAATGTGCCAAAGTCAACATGGTCACAGAAAGGGGAGATCGGGTTCTTACCGTGGAGAAGAGTGGACAAGCTCCCGGTGGGAAAGTAATCGTAGACGAGGAGCTTCTCATCCTTGGAGTAGTAGAAGGCCCTCACTGGGACCACATTTTCGTGCTTGACCTTCCCCAGCGCCTCCATCTGCGCCTCGAACTCCTCCTTCCCCACCCCCGCGTCCCTGAGCCTCTTCACCACCACCGTCGTCCCTTCCTCCAGCACCGCCTTGTACGATGTCCCCATACTCCCCTTTCCCAGCACCTCGGCCGACGCCTTCAGCAGGTCCTCCAGTTCGAAGCTGTACGCCCCTCCCTCGAAGAACACCAGCCTGTTCCTCTCTCCCTCCACCGTTCCTCCCGTTATCTCCTCCTTCGAGGAGGAAGTCCCCTCCTCGAAGGAACTTGCTGCTGCTGCTCCTGCACTGACGATGCTCTTTGGCTGCTTCGCGGGCTGCTGTTGCCTCCTTTTACGCCTGAGGCAGACTATCAGGAACATCAGCAGCAAGAACCCGATCAGGGCTGCCCCGACAGTGATTGCTATGATCAATCCAGTGGCGAGCTTCTTGGACTTCTTCTGGAAGGGAACTGGCGGCGGGTTCGGGTTTATGGTCGGAGACGGGGCGGGTGACGGGAAGAATGGGGAGCACGAGGGCAGAGGGCTGCCGCAGAGTTGGAGGTTCCCGGCGAATGCAGAGGCAGGGAACTTTGAGAGAGCTGTCGGGATCGAGCCGTTGAGGCGGTTGTTGGACACATTGAAGGCGTCGAGGCCGCTGGGATTGATGCTGGGGAGGGTACCGGAGAACTGGTTGTTCTGTAAGAAGAGGCCGGTGAGTTGGGTCAGATTGTTGACGGAGAAGGGGATCGGTCCAGTGAAGTTGTTGGACGAAAGATCGAGGCGGACAAGCTGGGTGAGCTGGGTCACACTGGTTGGAAACCCGCCGGAGAGAGCGTTGTCCTGGAGGTAGAGGCTGCGGAGGAAGGTGAGGTTGGAGAGATCGGAGGGGAGCTCGCCTGTGATCCGGTTGGAGCGGAGGCTGAGGACCCGGAGTTGGCTCAGGCGGCCGATGGTAGCGGGAGGGATGGGGCCCACAAGGCCCACCCCTGGGAGCCTAAGGGAGTAGACGTAGGACAGGGTGGGGTCGCACTCGACTCCCACCCAACCGCACGCCGAGCTGGAGGCGTTCCAATAGAGGCGGTTCGCATGAGGCGTCTGCGAGAGGAAAGCCAGGAGGGCTTGCTTGTCCTGATTCGGCTCCGAGTCAACTCCCCAGCCACCGAGGAGCGCCACCGAGATGAAGAGCAGGAGGACAGCTGCGGCGGAGCTCGTGAAGGAAGCCACCATTGCCGAGAAACGCAGAAACGGTGAATAACAGAGCTAAGATGCTGCCAGTGAGTTCTCGCAAGGCATTTGGAGGAGGTGAGGAAGTTTTAGAGAGGGAATCTCTCCCTCTCAGGGTCGGGAGTAGAGAGAGATTGGTGAGAAAAAGCCGAGGGCAGGGCAGGGGAGAGATAGAGAGATGGAGGGAGGCCGTCTTTCTTTGAGAAATGGGTCAATGTACAGTTATTTTCAAAAATAATTCGTCAAATACGGTTTTCTTGAAAATATTTACCAAACTACCGTTTTTTAACCGCATCTTCAAGATGCGGTTTCGGTCAGGTTTTTTTTATTTTATTTTATGCAAAACCGCATCTTCAAGATGCGGTTTCGGTCTTTTTTTTAATTATTTTGTGCAAAACCGCATCTTGAAGATGCGGTTTTGGTCTGGTCAGTTTTTTTGGCAACCATCAGTTTTTTTTTTTATTTGATACAAAACCGCCTCTTCAAGATGCGGTTTCCATGGTAAACCCCATCTAGAAACCGTCCCTCTCCTATACCACATTAGATCGGGCACTGCTCGCTACTATAGCTGCTGGTTTTTTTTTTTTAATTTTTTTACTCAATTATTAAGTTTTGTTCCAACATGGATCAACTAGTGGTTGAAACTTTTTTTACTCAATTATTCAGTTTTGTTCTAACATGGATCAACTAGTGCTTGAACAGATATCAACCAGCAGTTATAGTAGTGAGCAGTGCCCGATCTAATGTTGTATAGGAGAGGGACGGTTTCTAGATGGGGTTTACCATGAAAACCGCATCTTGAAGAGGCCGTTTTGTATCAAATCAAAAAAAAAAATTGACGGTTGCCTGAAAAAAAATTGACCAGCCCAAAACCGCATCTTCAAGATGCTGTTTTGCATAAAATCGAAAAAAAAAAAACTGACCGAAACCGCATCTTGAAGATGCGGTTTTGCATAAAATCAAAAAAAAAAACTGACCGAAACTGCATCTTGAAGATGCGGTTCATTAACTAAAACCGCATTTTGAAAATGCGGTTAAAAAACGGTAGTTTGGTAAATATTTTTAAGGAAACCGTATTTGACGAATTATTTTCGAAAATAACTGTATATTGACCCATTTCTCGTCTTTCTTTGCCTTGGCGCTTTTTTTTCCGCTCATGAGAGTGGCAGGAGAATACGTTTTCACTGTTTTCATTTTCCATTTTACCGGGAAACGGTTTCTCTATATAATATTGCAATAAAATCTAACAAAGAAGCATCTTTATGCTGGGACCGATAAAAAAAAAAGTTTCTTTACGTTGGGGGAAAAAAAATTAAGAGCCTCGCGAGCCAATTAATAAGGAGTATTGTTAGAAATCAATATGAGTTTGATTAGGTGATTTTATATTTATTATCTTTAAATGAGATTATAAATTTGAGTCTAGTAAATAAAAATAAATAAATAAAATAAGTCAGAGAGCTATGACATGACACTATGTTAAGAAGGATAATAATGATGCAACGTAATTATTTTCCGTCTTTGATAAACTAAACGAGTTGGCCAACTCCTTTCTTCTCTACCTAAAAAGATTGAAAAAAAAAAGTCCTTTATTTAACTAATAAGGAATCTGGGCTGGGGACAGATATTTTCTTTTTTCTGGAACATAGGAATAAACTAGACGCCGAACCCGTATTATTTACAGAATTATTTATTGTATAATTGATTATAACTTCTTATTTTTGATAATTGACTATTATTCTTTGTAGATAATTAATTTTTTAAAGTGTGTAATAAATAAATAAATAAATAAAATATATAATTAAAAATAAAAAATAAGAGAATAGTTATCATTATATGAGTGATTCATCTTTATCTTTTTTTATTGATTAAAAACATATTTATTAAGGGTACATTGAAAAGTTGAAAAGTGAAACCAATTTTTTTTTTGTCGCCAGCCACGGTATCCAAGCAGGTCCCACCAGCGGTGAGATGACATCTTTCAGCCAACCATACTTGACTAATCCGTTGGTCGTCCCGGATCGCACGCCTGGCAATGGCGGGTGAGGCTCCCAAGGGGGGTGTCTGCGTACGTGAGGTCTCGAACTCGAGACCTCCTTAAGCGGCACCGAACTGCTTACGACTCGGCCCAACCCCCCTTGGTAAAGTGAAACCAATTAACTCCATATTTGCAGTGAAATAATAGATAAAAGGCGATGGACACGTGGCAGCATGATACATGATATGGGCCAGCAAAAGTAGGTTGCGGTTATGGGCTGGCAGGGCAAGCAGTCCATCAGTTGAAAGTGAGTGGGGTTTCCAGTCTTAACAGTTCTTATTTGATCTATTATTTGCATCCTTATTTTTTGCCAGCTTATTTCTGTTCTTCTTGTCCATGTAGAGCAGACTCATTGAGTAAATTTGTGGAAAATGACAGAAAAAATAAAGAAATTATTTTTGCAACCGGCTCAATAAAAGAAAAACTGGGGCCCGCCCGTGTATTTAAAATTAATATCTTGCCTTAATATAATCCTAGATAATTACATTTTTATCCTCTCTCTCCCCTCAAGACTTTGTTATGAAGGAAGCAACAGTTGATCTCCGACATTGAGGGGGACCAATCGTTTGTTGCAATTGACACATCCTTCTTCCTAAAGCCATATTATGTTCTCAAACATTATTTCACATCCATCTTTCTAAAATTTAACTAAGGTTGGTTAGGATAGGTGTTAGTTTAATATGGACAGGGAAAAAAAAATTTTCAAACTATACGGTGTGCACAACATCGGCTTTATTATTAGCACGATTCTTTGTTTTATTCTATTAATGTTTACTATCTACTTCCATTATTATCTGTTTTAGTATATATAAAGAATATTATTTGTTCCAATGGAATATTTCCAAAAGTTTAGGGAGGAGAGGAGTTACTTCCTTTTTCATTCCATCACCTCGTATCAAAACTATTGAATAATCTTAATTAATTCATATTTAAATTGTATTGACCTGTTAAATAGAAATTCTCTCTTAAAAATAAAAAAAAAAGTATCATGTTATCTCAATCAAATCAACTCATGCAAGCGAGAAAGAGCAGTTTGCCTCATCCTACTACGTGAACATTTTGTTTCCTATAAAAAAAAAAAATCCATTATATAAGCATCATGAAATTGTGTTGGCCGATTGGTTGTGAAAATGCCAGACAAAGGAGAGAGAGAGGAAACCGAGAGGGAGAGTAGTAGAAAAATTTGCAGTGACATATACGACATGAGATTTGTAAATAATCATTGGAGATGTTGAACTGTTTCGGTAAGTTTGTGGATGATACAGTCGATAACATAACACTTGAAGTTATAAATAACACGGAAATGTATGTCTGTTCGACAAAGGCTGGCTGGCTGGCTTAATACCATGATGACGACAGAGGGGAAGGGAGGGAGCTGTTGTTCTTGTTCTCATGATGTAACATAATGGGAGCGTATGGAACAATTCTCCTTTCTGCCACTTCCCTTCACCTTCAAAATACACACCATAATTACGTCGTTCCTTTAAATATATATGTGTGCGTGTGTATATATATATAACGTCCCTTTTGTTTTCCTCTTTCTTTTTTTTTTCTCTATCAGCAAAACAAAAAAAAAAATTGAATGACTTTTTTTAGATGCATGTTTTCTCCCTCACCCTACCTAAAGAGAGAAAAATTATAGTAATCGTGCTTGTCCTTCCTTTAAATGCACAGGCACGATTGAAGAAAGTACCAACAGAGATGCGGAATGATCAAGAGACACTACGGATGATATATACTAACACAAATCGATTAACGTTATTAAACATCGTTCTCACCTGAGTAACGTCTTGAATTCGAGTTTTTAGATTGAGATGAGTTTTATCTTATTTGAACCTAAATTCGTCGGGAACAATCAAGTTACCGAAGAGGAAAAAAGGGTAAAGAACAGTGTGAATAATTCATGTGTACATCCATATATAGTTACCCGACAGGCGTTCTATAGATCATGCAATAATCGGTATGACTTTTTCGGTCACATGGTGGAGAGATAGGTGAACGAACAAATGAATTTAAGCTATCCCAAGATTAAAAGAAAAAGGAACAAAATACACACGCATGCATTTCTTCCCATGATAGTTGATCTACTACAAGTTTACGGGCACGTAAAATTGTCTTCTAGAAGTTTTAACGGTCCAATCACTTAATCATTTGATAACTAAATTCGATGGGTCACGATTAATAATTTAAATTTTTAAAAAAAATCTATTGGTGGTGCATAATTAATTGACAGTAGAATTTTCCAAGGTTGTCTTAGTCTTGGATTAGGCAATGCCAATGCACCCTTACCTTAACGATAATAGTAATAAATAATTAAATAAATAAAAGAGTAAGAAATAGGAATGTGGTATGTTACGTCTCGACGAAATTAATAAAAAAAAAAAAAGGGGTGCAACATTAGATGACGACAGGCAATAATACGGTCAGATGAAGTGCTAGAGAAACCCATAAATATGCAAATAGATATACGTGTCATACATACAGGACAGCAAGTACACACACACATATATATCAACCATAATTCTATGATCAAGTTGATAGACAAATTTAAGTGCTTGCAAAAATAAATATGAATCGTAAGACTATTTCTTATAATATAAATAAATAATTAATTATAAACGTTGAATTAAATTAGTGAAGGATGAAATTAGTAGACTGCAAAACTTTAATAAATCTAAAGTGGTTTTTTTTTCCTTCAACACATTGAAGGCCCACATCTTTTCAATCTCATTCGAGGCCCATCCAAATTAAGCCTTGAAAATGACACGAAAATCATTTGTACTAATTTATATATATATATATATATATGTATAACTTTCTTAATTCGAGATTTTATCGTTTCCAACAACAAATAGCAGCTGCTGATGGTGATGGAGCTTACTCAAGTGACATAGTAAATATAACTGTATGTACATGTATGTAATGGGCCGAGGGGGGCGGGCCATCCACTTTCTACTGTGTACTTTTTGTGGGGTTCATCCATCGGTTTACACGACCGCTCGATTGAATTATCGGATAACACCCTTCCCATGTCATTTCCAATATTCTGAACTGTGCGATCAAGAATCCTCCATCTTCCCTGATGAAAAGCGAAACATCTTGTATTGACTTCCACGCCTGAGCTGAGATTGAAATTGAATCCACTGCCAACCCCCCTTGTCATTGTTTCATCTTGGAACTGTCCTGCAATGGCGTCCCTGTCGAGATTTGTCCTCAAGGGCAGCAAGTCACAGACCTTGGACGCCAGGCGTGTAGCCGGTTCTTCTTCTCTTCCCTCTAGGACACCGGTATGCCACCTTGGTATGTCCGATTGTCTGTCGTTTCCGCTTAATTTGGCTTTCTGGGCATTGCTCAAAAAGTTGTTCTTGATGCCATTTTGATGAAACTTCGTGCAAATGTTGTCAGTCTCAGCTGAGGCCAGCCTGTTGTGCTTTATTTTTTTTCCTCTGTGGTTCTGTTATGGTATTTGCTTTCGGCTCTGGTCATTGCACTGTTTCTGTGCTTGTCGGATTTAGCTGCTTCTGAGCTGATAAGTTTCTGGTTTTGATTCATGTGGCCCATCTTGATTGTTAGATCTCAGGTGGAAATACTGTGAAACTGAGAATTTTAGGGGTTTGACCATTCAGGGCCGGCCGAGGCGTTCACTTGTTGCTCTTGCACGGATCCTTCCTCTTAATTCAGCCTCAAGGTATTCTGTCTGATCAGCCCCGTTGTAATATATTTTGAAAAATGAGATTGTCAGTGCATCTAATTAACTGAGCTCCTGAAATGAGATGGACGGTTGTTATGTATTTTCACTTGATTGTCTAGAGATCAATCTTTCTAGGTGCCATTGGAGTGCTTGCATGTTGTAGACATCCTCTTTGTCTCAACCTCTTCAGCAAACCCAAAATATTGTTTGTGTCAGGATCACTTCTATTACATCTACGTCATTCTCTGTTTAACAGTGATCCGTGGTCTATCATGTGTAGATATTCCCTACCTCTATGCAAGGCTGCTACTGATGCCTCCGGAGCTAGCACTCCCGGAGGGGTGAGCCAATATGAGAAGATAGTTGAGACTTTGACTACTTTATTTCCTGTCTGGGTATGTAACTCATTCTTAGTTTTAGCTCTCTTCAGGCATGATCCTTCAGGCAGTAGTTTTAGCTCTCTTCCTTGCCTGCCTTAATAATACGAAGATCTTGTGATATATCCTCAACTTGATAATGGAGCAGGTTATCTTGGGCACCATTCTCGGAATCTCAAGCCTGCTGCAGTAACTCTTATTCTTCTCTTGCTGTCCGGATTTTATTCAACCTCAGAAAGCTGTACTTGCTTATTAAATTCTTGAGAAATGGAAACCTTTGTCCAGGTAACTTGGTTGGAGACTGATCTCTTCACAGTTGGTCTCGGGTTCCTCATGCTCTCAATGGGTTTGACATTGACATTCGAGGACTTCAGACGATGTTTGAGGAACCCATGGACTGTAATGTGCTTTCATTCTCACTTTACATTAATATACTGGCTAAATCGTAGGGCCCCAAATATCTCGGTTCAAACTGCTAATAATTATTACTCAATTTGTAGGTGGGTGTCGGATTTCTAGCTCA